>JAJOOS010006387.1:0-29357 GCA_029582725.1 Solanum chiquidenum
TCTCCTTTGAAACGTATTTTTCATTTGTCTCTTTGCATTACATTTAGTTAATAAAGTTCGAATAATTAACTCAACAAAGTATTCAAATTCAAAAAAAAATAAGAAGCGTGAAATAATATTATAGTGTATAGTAGTGAAAGAGACTTTAGGCACAAAATATTTAAGTCTTTAACATCTTCCGTATAAAAAAGAGATATAGAAAAGAGTATTTATATATTGAAAGAGAGTATTTATATGTTGAATCAATGTATTTTTTTAGCTTTGAAATTTTCAATTAATTTAGAGTTGTTTAAATTCAACGTTGTTAGGTTATGGACCTTAACCTATAAGGCAATAACCCCATTAATCATAGAATATTGAATAATTATAAAAACAACAAACCATTAATATGAAGTATGAACCATTAACCTAACAATCCTATTATCAGTTTGACTCAAATAAAATGATCTTTTGAACAATAAACAAAAAATCGTTTGCTAATCAGTATACGGATCGGACGGTGGAAAACACATCATCTTCCATACTTGCCCTTTTCAATAAGCCGCTTTATTCATTACGCCATCAGTGGTCTTTATCACTCTCAACTCCCTCCCGATCTTCGTCTCGTGAACCCGTCCTTTTCCCGCTTATTAAACAAAGCCCTCCAAATGCAGATGCAAATGCTTTCTCTATCTCCCCGCAACTCTTTACCTCTTTCCTCATCAATCTCCGCCTTCTCCGGCAGTAATAGCCGGAAAATCGTCTCCGGTTCGCTTGCTTTTCCACATTCCGATATCAATTCGTTCCCGATCTCGCACGGAATCAAATTGGTGTCGCCTATGATGACTTCGAATTGTGTGCTCCCTAATCATGCACAAATCGCTGATTTAGGAGTTGAGGACTCTGAGCTCGACAAATTCGCCGCTGTTAGTAACAAAATTGCTGATGCTGCTGGTGAAGTCATTCGCAAATACTTCCGGAAAAGCTTCGATATTCTCGATAAAGAAGATTTAAGTGAGTTTTTCGTTGATTTTACGCGGATAAATTGCTTGCGGAGTTTAGTTTTTCAGTGATTTTTATTTTTTTTAAATAATATTTATAAAAATTTGTGGTTAAGGTCCGGTGACAATTGCTGATCAAGCGGCGGAGGAATCCATGGTGAAGATAATTCAAGAGAATTTCCCTTCCCATGCAATGTGAGTTAGTTAAGCTCGCACAAGTTTTGATAGTGCCAGTATAATAGTGTTTGATTTCTAATGCGTGTTTGTAAAAATTAAAACTTCCCTATTTTAGTAAGTCAATTGCCGGAGCTGAAAGTGGCCTGTGGTAGGAATGAGCATTTTCAGCTTGGCCTCGCTGTTGCTTTAGTATCACTGTTAGCATACGATACTTGTGATTTGCGAACATAATCTTATATTTGCCATTCGAGAAAGGTCACCATCTCGTTTTGGTTATGCACTTGCTGGAAACTTATTTTGTGATATGCCTATGTGTCTCTACAGAGAACCAAAGTTGTCTAGAAAAAGTAGAGATACTGTACAGTTAAATGATCTCTGTCGGTGAAACCAATTACTTGAAGGTCTTTTTGGCTTGCAACAAATATCAAGAAGCCAAAAGCTTTGTATTATCTTTGACATTTTCCTACCCCTGAATTGAACTTTTTCAGCATTTGCCTCTGAACTTTGATAAGGCTGTAGTAGAATACAAGTGAGGTCTCCGTAAGTTTTAAGTTTTAACTGGTACAGCTCAGTCTATTTACTGGTATGATGCCGATACAGAAGGTCAGAATTGAGAAAAGAGCATTCATTCGAGATGATAAGATAATCCTTGTAGTATTTGAATACCTTCCACACTTCTAGGAGCTCCACAAGCTAGAGATGCCTACTCCGACATACTTGTTCTAAAATCTAAGGAAAACGACTTAATTTGACAGATACGAGTCAATGCAACTCTTATAGATCCGTATATGTTCTTGATATTTTGCAATGTGTCATGGCCAGTGTGTTGTCTATATTTGATTTATTTCGTCTCTATTTCATATATCAAGCCATATATGTATGTTTGTATGTTGAAAACTTGTATTTAAACTGCTTGGTGATAGTTATGGAGAGGAGAAGGGATGGAGGTGTCAAGAGGAAACTGCAGAGTATGTTTGGGTTTTAGATCCAATAGATGGTACTAAGAGTTTCATTACAGGTACCTGCTTGTCTTTCTCATATCAACTCTGTTCAACTTATAGTTCAAATACTCATTCATATGGATACCTTTTACTTGCAGGGAAACCTGTGTTTGGCACTCTTATTGCTCTGTTGTACAGAGGTAAACCGGTATGAATCGCCAGCCAGTTGATTGTATTTATATCAATAAAAAACCTTGCTCGCTACTAGATCAATGAAAGCTTGCTTTTTAGTCCTGTCAACTTTCAATGTTTCTCCCAAATTCTGTTGGCATTGTGACAGCATTCGTTGGTGGGAAGCCTAGTCAAGTATTTACACTAAGAAGGCTTCTGTTGGCATACTTTTGATTTGTAACTGTAGCTAACAAAAATTGCTCTTAGTAGAAGCTATAATCATGTTTAACTTTATAAAAAAGTAAAAGGAGATAGGTACTCATAATTATAACAGAAAGTAACAGAGAAAGGAAAATTGAGAACATGATATTGTGTTTGGTGGACTAAATACAACTGAATCTCCATTTTTAGAACATGCTTAATCACCTCTTCGTTTCGTTTGTCTCACAATAGTAAAGTTCTAAATCATTTGGTATATGCATAGTTCCTGAATGCATTGTATGATTGTATAGACGTTCCCTTGTCCTGAATTTAGAATATTTATGTTTATTTAAGAAATTAGCAATATCATGTAGATTCTTGTATTTTATATCTTAGTAGTTGTCAACGCAATATCGTGTAGGTGTTTTTTTTCCCTATTGCCATCTGGGCTTGCTCATGTTAGGAATATTGTGTTTGGCTCTTGAACCACTTTATTTAGCTTTCCCTTGATGTAATGAGAGTTCCAGCCTATGATACCATAGGTAATCTCCTTTTATATTATGCTACGGTAAGACTGTGAGACCCACTATGCAGGTAATCTGTGGTTTCGAAAGTTGGTCTATACATGATCTTCTCTTCATTTCTGCTTTTCTAGATTCTTGGCGTTATTGACCAGCCTGTACTGAGAGAGAGGTGGATTGGTTTAAGTGGGCGACGAACTACCTTGAATGGGCAAGAAATATCCACACGCAACTGTTCAAGTCTTTCAAAAGCCTACATGTATGTTTCTCCTTGGAACCCTTTCTCTCCAAAAATACAACATTGTTACTCAGCTTCGTTTTTTTCTGAAAAGGTAAATGTTTATAAATAAAGGTACCAAGAAGGTAAAAATACAGCAGACTAAACTACTGCTATATGTGTCCCATCTCTTCTAAGAAATTCAAATACTCATCCATGTTTTCCATAACAGTCCTTTTACACCAAAAAATAAATTCAAAAGACATCTATGTTTTTATCCTGGATGCATGTTGTTTTGTCCCTTCAGCCATGTTGTCCATAAGAAAGACATGTAGGGGAATTCTTCTCCGTATTGACTGCTGACTCTTAGCCATTGTCAGATGTTGCAATTTCTCCAGTAGGCTCCTACATTTGGTTGCATAACGCAATTAATACAAATCCTGTTGAGTAGCTCCCAACACTACCTTGCCTTCACAATGAATGAGAAGGCGATTGACTGTTTCTAACTCTTCTTCACACGTGTAGCATCTATACTTAAAATAATGCGTCCCTTCTGTAGATTATCCTGTGTTAGACAAGTTCCTTTGCTTTTGTTTTCCATTGCCAATCTGATTCATACATCCAGTTGTTTCTGTAGCATAGTGTAACAACTCTTTGACATTTGAATTTTCCATCATTGCTTGCAGTCCAAATCATTGAATCTTTCTTGTTGCCCTAGAATTTAACACTGTCAAGCATTTGTGAGCAAATTCATCTATTTCTCAATCATTGAGGCCCCTTCTAAAGATTAACTGCCAACCATTATTTGAGTACTTGTATTCTGTGTATCAGTTCAACTTATCAGGGATACCAATATGTGCTGCATCTACTTTCTCATTTTCGTTCTTTCAAGTTCAGGTACACTACTAGCCCACATTTGTTTGAAGGGGATGCTGAGATTGCCTTTGCTCGTGTTAGAAGCAAGGTATTTACTATTATGGCAAGATAGGCAAAAACTGAGGAAGGAACAAGAAGGGCAACGAGAAGATCTGAGTAGGAGGAAACTAAAGAGGAAGAAGAGAATGAATAAGTTGCATTTTCTTTCCTCCGCTATGAATTCTCATCTCTTCCTGTATTTCTGTTACAGGTGAAAGTTCCACTGTACGGATGCGACTGCTATGCTTATGCCCTATTGGCTTCTGGATTTGTGGATCTTGTAATAGAGTCTGGTCTTAAGGTCAGCTACTCTGCTCTCTGCACTATTGCCTGGATAAATAAAGATATTATTGTACTTGCCAAATATGTGTATGAGCTTTTTCCTTCCTTATAGAGGACAGCAACCATATTCTCATTGGACATGTCAAATGGAGTGGTAACTGATTAGAGTTTCGGTATATCAATATATCCCTACTGCCTGATAAATATATTGATGCAGGGTGAAAATTTTGCTGCTTTACATCCCTCAGCCAGTGACATTAAATTGCTTTTTCAACTTTCATAACCTCTTATGCTGATATTAAAAAAAATAAAACAATTTCAGCCGTACGACTTCCTCTCACTTGTACCAGTAATAGAAGGTGCTGGAGGAATAATAACCGACTGGAAAGGACAACATTTTAATTGGAAAGCTTCTGCTGGTTCACCAGCCACAAGTAACTCTTAGCTCTGTTCTCATTTCATATACACAAGCTAACCTTTGGATGTCTGTCTATAAACATGTCATCCAATTCGATATGTGAATTGTATCCTAACTTCACTTAGCAGGTTTTAATGTAGTGGCAGCTGGTGATAAACAAGTTCACCAACAAGCTTTGGATGCATTGCAGTGGCACTAGAGGCTGCTGTGTTTCACTGTATTGGCGAATATCATAGTTATTGATTACTTTACCGCTGAGTCATTGAATTATGGTGGTACTTTGTTGTTAGTTATTTAATCAGAATGACAACTTGCATTTCCAGTTCCTACTATTTTACAACAAAATATAAAATTGGAGGAGAACACAAAATACTGGGTTTCACAATTAATTAATCGCTTGCGCTTCCTCAGTTTTAATTAGACTACCAAAGATCCTGAGTTGATTGGATCCCTCTGCTGTATTACTCTTGTATTTTTCAAACCTGCCTGTAGGGGGGAAATTATTTTTTATTGAATAGCCTGTGTACCAAGAACAACCTTTGTAAAGCTAAGAGTTCCAGACCCACTTGTGGGTATACACTAGGTTGTTTGTTAACTTTTTTTTGGGCCTAATGCCAATTATAATTCAGTACATAGCAACGAAAAAACAGTAAATAAAACATCCACCGTATTCTATTCTACCAATCCTTAAACAAACATCATGAGAATGAAAACACAATAAATGCAGCTGCTTTCAAAGAAAGAGGTTGCTGCATTACATAATTTAAAATACAGAATAAACAAACTCAAATGGTACAGCAGACCAAAGACCGCATCCGGCGCTATCATACCATTGAAATTGGTCCATGGCATTCACCCACATGCTTATTCCTTACCAAAATCAGCACTGTAGTGAGCACTTGATTCAAGTTTCTTTGCTTCATTCAGTTTCCTTACAGCCTACAAGAAAGTTGTCTCAGGCAATGGAAGATGAAAAATAATACTCATTAAGTACTAGAAAACACAAGGTATCTTATCTCTCTGGAACAAAGTTCAAAATAATGACAAATAGGAAAAAGAAATTAACTCAGAATACTATCATAGTATCAAGCGTTCTTTAATTAAAATAAGAAATTAAGGGGTCATTTGGTAGGGTCTACAAAAATAATGCTAAATAGAGTTTTTACTGGTACATTTGTGTTAGTAAAATGCTTGTATTATGCATTGTTTGGTTTGGTGTATTTAAAAATAGCATGCATTGCATAAAAAAAAATATTTACTAAGATACCCTCCACAATTGTGGTGGAAAAGATGTAAAAAAAACTTTGAGGGACAATGGGGTCTTTAATTATGCTAAATGCAAGCATTACTAATACCATGAATTTCCATATATTAGTAAAATACACACCTCAATACACAATAGAGTGCATTAGTTATGCATTAGTTATACATAGGTTGACAAAGTGTACCAAACAAGGTACTACTATTATACAAAGCTAATGCATGCATTATTCTTTAAAATTATGCACTCTACCAAACGACCCCCAAGCGTGGTACACAGGGTAGTTGTACAAAATCTAAACCAGAGTGCTTCACATAATAGCATGTGAATATAGAATTACCATGAATCACTAAATTTCTCTTTTAATTAACACCACCAACATTTTGGTAGTGTGAAGACCTCAATAGAGTGAACTCGAAAAACAGTCCATCAGTGAAATTAGAAAATTACCGCTTTCCTAACAGAAATTTCAGAAGAAAAGAATAAATTACCTTCATGAAATCCTCATGGATGACATAATCACGCTCTGCACGAATTGCAAACATACCAGCTTCAGTGCAAACATTCCGCATATCAGCCCCATTAAATCCCTGAGGTAAAACAAGTCATCAGAAACTTTGATGCAATAGAAGCAGTACAATAGTGTTTCTTGTTAGCATCATTAGCAAACCTCAGCGAGCTTAATAGCAGCCTCATAATCAATTTCACCATGTTTGGCAATCCCAGCAGCATGGATCTTGAGGATTTCCATTCTTGATTGTTCATTAGGCAAGGGTATTTCTATCTTTCTATCTAATCGACCAGGACGAAGAAGAGCTGGGTCCAAAACATCAGGTCTATTTGTTGCCATAATCATTTTTACCTGAAAATAGAATAAATGATTAAATAGGTTCAGGTGAACAAACAATATTTTCCTCCTGTTTCATGCATTCTACTCTTCTTTAGGAGTATGTTAAAAATTACTGTGTAATTCTGTGCTTGAAATTTCAAGAGTTGCAAATCAAAAAAATCTAAGCCCTACTGTCACCCTCGCCCCCCAAAAAACCAAAAAAAAAGAAGAAAAAAACCCAAGAAAGAAAACATAAGCATAGGGTCATTTAAATGGTGTATCATTTTATGCACAGATTCCAACAGTATATTGATAAGCGACTAATCTCCTGCCTTAATAAAAAAAAAAAACTTGAAGAATTCTTTTTGATACGGCAGGGAAAATCAAACTAGGAGAGTTCAAAGAGAAACTTGAAAGGATGCACATCTTAGATCATGGACAATCACAACACATTTTCTTGGAAATATACATTTAAGATCAATACAGACCTTTCCAAGCTGGTCAAATCCATCCAACTGATTGAGCAACTCCATGAGTGTTCTTTGGATTTCACGGTCTGCACTGGTTCCCTCACTAAAACGACGTCCACCAATTGCATCTATCTCATCCATGAATATGATACAGGGCTACAAATAAAGATAATAAGTGTCAACATTTTAAGGCAACTCCGGAATCATTCATCTAGTCGAACACTCCCATATATGCAGCAAATTCATTTGAAGTCTTACTTGGTGATCACGAGCATAGTTAAACATTTCCCGAATTAATCTAGCACTCTCACCAATGTACTTATCAATAATGGCACTTGATACAACCTGCAGCAATCACCAATTGTAGAAGGCCACATAATGAGATGCTATTAGACTGGAGATATTACTAAAACTCTAGTATACAGACCTTTAAGAAATTGGCATCTATGTTGCTAGCGATTGCCCTGGCTAACAATGTCTTGCCTGTTCCAGGTGGGCCGTAGAGAAGAACACCCTGAGACAAAAACCTCGGTCGCCTCAGAAGTGATATTACAAGCAAAAGCATTTCTGTCCATGCCGACAAATGTATAATAACGCGGAAAAATTATATTGAATGATTTACCTTTGGAGGCTTAATCCCAACCCGGAGGAAAAGCTCAGGGTTCATTAGAGGTAACTCAATGGATTCTCTCAGCTCCCTGATCTGATCTGACAGTCCACCCACGGCAGAGTAACTGATGTTGCCAGGATCTTCATGAAGCATGTTGTATACAACAGGATCAACCTGCCATTAATTTCTCATCATAAGGTATTGGGGATAGACAAATGTAATAATTTTAAATGTAGGCCCAGACGTTTAACGCTTGCAAGCAAAATAGAACTACTAACTTCACGGGGGAGTGCCCGCATGATTGTAAGTGTTGTCATATCGAGAACCACTCTTGTGCCTGAAGTCAGTTTTTCCTTGTCCACTTTACTGCGACAGCCAACCACATACCTCGGACCACTGCTAGCTTTTACTATCACTGAAAAGGTAATGGAAGATACTGATTAGTCCCATAGCTTCATGCTAGTTTCTTAGTACCTTATTACATGTAAAAAAAAAAAGGAAAATAAGCACTTTCTGATCAATAGTGCATTCCTTGGAGCAAGACAGTAAATAAATATTAGTGAGGATAAAGGGTACTTACAACGCTCATTATCGAGAGGTCGGAGCACTTCTCCTATGATCTGTCCAACACTCTGAAGTGACTTCAAATCATCTTCTGTTTTAGCATATTCCTTTTTGGTAGCCCGCAAGTTCTCTCTCACTGAGAAGAGTAACTTTATAATCAGTAATAGAAGATCAAAAAGAATATGAATATTATGAAGACCAAGAATTAAATTGCTTATTAGATTATGGAACACAACATAATAGAAGGAAGAAACAGAAAGGAACAGCACTCAAGGGTGTGACCTAGTGGTCAACGAAGTGGGTTAAGAGCCATGAGGTTCAAGTTCAAAACCGTCAAATCCTAGCAGAGACAAAAAAAGACACTAAGTGATTTCTTCTCATCTGTTCTAGCCTTGGTGGACTAAGTTACCTAGCACCTGTTGCTGGTGGCAGGTATCCCGTGGAATTAGTAAGGTGCGAAAAACAATAAAAAAATCAAGGAACAGTCATGAAGTACTACAAAATAGATCACTAGCCCCGTATCACTAATAACAAAAAACTGATCCATATATCTCAATCTCTGATGTATAACAAACGAGGTTATACAAACTCCAAGAAACAAAGGCCAAAATCGGAGAATATATTGGGCGAGCACATGCATACGCTCCCATTTCCAAATAAGAAGCTTTGGTTTATGAGGGTTCTATAGTAGGGATCTGTATCAGAATAGCTACACCACCCTTTCTGAACAAAAGGATAGATGATTTTATTAGATTAAAATACGTCAAAGCATGCTTAAATAGATCATCGGGCTATACTTGGTTGACTGATGAAGTATGACAACCCAACCCAGTCGCACTTGTACTTAGTAGAGTAGAAAGGCATAATAGTGAAGGAACAAAATCTAACAAATGGAAACACCAAACAAATTGGCATGATCTAGCCAAGAGTTTCCCCCAAAAAGATTATCAGAAAAGGAATCTATTGTCCGACGAACAAGAATTCTAGACAACTACAAAAAGATATGAACATTTGTTAAATTCAATCATTATGAATCATTCTTACAGTAGGCCACTTTTACATGTAGTTTAACGGACTTATTCACTTGCATTGTCTTGTCTTATTTGGTTTTTCACAATTTTTATCACCAAAAGTTTTGCCTAAAGATAAATACAGACTAATTACCCCTATGCTAATCATTTGTGATCTACTTACCTGAAGCAAGTAAAAAGTGTAATCATTGGTCATTTGAATTGTTGGAAACTGATAGTGTGATAGCATCCAAGGGAGCATGCATAGAAGATGACCTAGAAGGCTTGGAAATACTTTACAAATACTTTCATGTGCTAATGTTATTGGAAGATGACATGGGAGTCATACGAAGGACCAAAGAAACCAAAATTAGTGTTAAAGTGCATTAAACTTGAAACTATAGCACGTATTTGTACCGCAGCATAAAATGTATTGCACAAAGTAGAAAAGTTCAGTCAAGTGATTTGGGCCGTGGGGCAAAAATGCAGTGGGATGGTTCCTCCTAGACCTAGTTTAAGGATATTTTGGTCTTTTTCAGTATTCCCATTTGCTCATTATTATAAATACTTTTAATCATCCCACTGATTAGGATCTTAATTTTAGCTTTGGAGAAGTTGAATTATGAGAAGCTTAGCCTAAATTTATCCCTTCCAGAACACAATAAAAGTTGTGTGTCAATAATCCTGCATTATATTACAAACATTAAAAGTTGCGTGTCAATAATCAATATGTTTATATTACAAACATTAAAAGTTGCGTGTCAATAATCAATATGTTTACTCTTTTGCCACAGAAAACACAATATCTAATCTTACCTACAATAAAAGGAACATCGAAAGAACAAAAACCCTAAGCATCGGAACTGAATTTCAATATTCACGAATTTACAACATTTAGGAGTAAATAATAGTAATTGATGATAACAAAAGTCCTAAGCATCGATAATGAATTTTACTATCCATGAAATTTACCACATTTAGGAGTAAATAATAGCAATTAGTGATATTAAACCTACAAAAAATATTTCAGCCACCGAAATCAATGTCAGAAAAAGAGAACTAGGGTTTAAGATTTCTGAGAACGGCACCTGTCCGAACCCGAGCATCAAGCTCCTTGTGCTGAAGGAGCTTTTTCCGATAATCGGCTAGTGCAGTACGGCGTCGGACGGCGTCTTCTTCGGTCGCCATGGCGCTTAAGCTCAAAGATCTGAACTGATTTCTGATATCCGAGTGACCTCTCGACTTGAGGACCAAGAAACGTATAGATCCCTGTTAAGAAAATACCAATTTATTTGCCGTTGTTTGTAAATATATAATCTTCTAATTATACTATTCGTAAGGAAATAATACGTAGCAGCTTTCTTGTTGGGCCGTGGGATTTCGCGATTTTATTCAGGCCCAGTTCTGGGCCGTGGAATTTCACGATTTTATTCAGGCCCAGTGCAGAGCCCAATAAAGGGGAAAGAACGAACTCATTTGCACTTTTGCCCTTATTTTGTCCAAGTCTTTAATTTTTACCCCTCAAGATAAATAATTTTTTTGTGGGATATAAGTTTATATTTTTTATTCATAATATTCTACAAGTTATGTCCGCTCACCCACCATACGATCAATTTCTAAATATTAAAATTAAAGATTAACTCATTTGGAAAATAAACCATGTTAAGAGAAGTGATCAAGAATAAAATTAAACAAAAGTTGCTCTTGATTTACTCCCTTTGTCCCTAATTACTTGTCCACTTTTGAATTGGTACACCTATTAAGAAAATAATTAATAACATAGTGAGTTTACCATTTTACCCCTATTAATTATGAAGTGGATGAAAAGTTCTACATTTTTCAAAATAATTAGTCATTTAATTGAGGGTATAATAGGTAAAAAGAAATTGTCTTTTCTTGATTTGTCAAAATAGACAAGTAATTAGGGACAACTATAAAAGGAAAAGTGGACAAGTAATTAGGGACAGAGGGGAGTATACATTTTATATTTTAAACTTATTTTCAACATACACGGCTTCTTTTATCTCATATTGTCGATTTGTAAAAAAAAAAACTTCTTTTATATTATGAAATAACTTAATTTTGCCCAAAAAATAGAAAGAGAAGTGTAGCATGATTTTCTTCGAATATGAACTTTTCATTTACTAATAGAGTAATAGAAAATGCCGGAATCAAAGTGCTCATTTTCTATTTGGAATGATTAAGTTTTGCTCTCTATTACACTTTTGTCCATTCAAACCATGGTATGGAGTAGTAAATTGTCTCGAATTTATATTTACGGTTAAAAGAGTTCTAACTTAAACTGAAGTAGACCCTACATATCTTAATTCTTTACGAAGACCACTAATTCAGACTAAGATTCTCAAGTGGAACTCCATTATGGATAAGGGTAAAAATGAGACATTTTTACCAACACTGAAATAAGATCCTATTGAAAATTTAATGCAGAGTGAAGTTGCTCAATTTATTTATTTTTCAGAATACATGAACATAATTGACCAATTTTACTATAATTTTGCGAACTTCTTAGACGCTAATGAAAACGAACAACGGAGAGAAAAGACCGGCTGATTAAGCATTTCAACCACTAAAACATTGTAAAGCTTAAAGAAAAATAATTGCGCCAACGGTAACAGAAATTCGAAACCAAAGCCAAAATTCTCCACACCCCACAAATATGGCGATAATGTTGGCAAAAATAGACTGATTTCAATTCCTTTTTTCTCTTTCATACTCCCTCCATAGTATTAGACATTTTTTTCTCAATTTTCATCCCCAAATCCTCGTCAGGAGGGGCTGGAGATGAAAAAAATGCCAAGAGGATCACCATCACCACCACTATCGTCTACAATAATGGCTAATATCCTCGTGGCGTTTGTTTGCCTCATTTTCATCGGCCCCTCGAGTGTAATTCCAGTTTCTGCACAATCAGATTCTACTGCACCTGCAAAATCTTTTCCAGCATTCACACCTTCAGATAACTACCTTATTAATTGTGGATCTACTTCTCCTACTACTCTTCCAGGAAATCGCGCATTTCAACCAGATGAAACCACAGCTAAATATTTAGCCTATAGCGGACGTGACCTTCACATTTCTGCACCTGATAATAAAAATGTACCTTCACCTATGTACCTTAGCGCGAAAATTTTCGATAGTGAAGCTACGTATACATTTCATGTAACCAGTCCAGGCTTGCATTGGATCCGTCTTTATTTTTACCCTTTACAAAACAACGAATTTAATCTCCAAACAGCCAAATTCTCTGTTTCAGTGGATACATTAGTTCTCCTCCGTGATTACCAAATGGAGAAAAACGAACCAGTTATGAAAGAGTTTCTTGTAAATGTTACAACAGAGCGTTATGCCATCAAATTTGCACCTTCCCAAGGCTCAATTGCATTCGCCAACGCCATTGAGTTTGTTACTGCACCAGGCAAATTACTCGACTATTCTGTCCCTCTCCTTTTCCCCGTTTCACAGAAATTTGATCTTTCCACTAGTAATTTCGAAACAACCTATAGGCTTAATGTTGGAGGTGCATACCTTGATGCAACAAATGACACTTTAGGGAGAAGTTGGTTATCCGATGAACCATTCCGTAATAGTGCCACAGGACAGGCGGTTGCTGTTCAGCCTTCTGTGATTCAGTATCCAACGGCAGGAGGGTCGCCTTTAATTGCTCCTCCTACAGTTTACAGTTCAGCAGTGAAAATGGCTGATTCAGAAACTACCATTCCCAATTTCAACATATCATGGACGATGGATATTGATACCTCATATACATACCTCATTCGCCTTCACTTCTGTGATATCATTAGCAAATCGCTCAATGAACTATATTTCAACGTGTACATTAATGATAAGATGGCAATTTCCGGGCTAGACTTGTCATCTTTGACACAGCGGTTGTCCACAGCGTTTTACAAGGACTTTGTGATAGATGCCTCTTCAGCATCTAATCCTCTTAGTGTAAAGGTTTCACCGGTGAACGATGTCCAAGGATTCAAGAATGCAATCCTGAATGGGCTTGAAGTTTTTCGGATGAATAATTCTTTGGGTAGTCTTGATGGGCAATATGGTGTTGATGGAACGAAGAGTAGTGGCCCAAGCAAAACAGTGGCTTATGTTGGTTTTGCTATGATGTTCGGAGCATTTGTAGGATTGGGTGCTATAGTTTTCAAGTGGCAAAAGAGGCCTCAAGATTGGCAAAAAAGGAACAGTTTCTCCTCTTGGTTGCTTCCACTTCATGCTGGAGATACAAGCTTTATGGCGGGAAGCAAGGCTTCATTGTCCCGCAAGAGCCAATTTTTCTCTTCAAACATGGGGCTAGGCCGATACTTTTCATTTGCTGAGTTGTCAGACGCCACCAACAATTGGGAATCGACTGCCATAATTGGTGTTGGTGGCTTTGGCAATGTCTATTATGGAGAAATCGATGATGGAACAAAAGTAGCTGTCAAGAGAGGAAATCCACAATCTGAGCAAGGTATCAATGAGTTCCAGACTGAAATTCAGATGTTATCTAAGCTCAGACATCGCCATCTGGTGTCGTTGATTGGTTATTGTGATGAAAACACAGAGATGATATTGGTTTATGAGTTCATGCAAAATGGTCCTTTCAGAGATCATCTCTATGGCAAGAACTTTCCACCTTTGACATGGACGCAGAGGCTAGAAATCTGCATTGGCTCAGCTCGTGGGCTTCATTACCTCCATACAGGTGCATCAACAGCTATTATCCACAGAGATGTCAAAACCACCAACATTCTTCTTGATGAGAACTTAGTCGCTAAAATGGCTGACTTTGGGCTATCAAAAGATTGCCTTGCCAACGAGACTCACGTAAGCACAGCTGTGAAGGGAAGTTTTGGGTACCTCGATCCTGAATACTTCCGTAAGCAGCAGCTAACAGACAAGTCTGATGTGTACTCATTTGGAGTGGTACTACTAGAGGCCTTGTGCGCTCGTCCTGCCATTAATCCATCACTTCCCAGAGAGCAAGTGAATTTAGCAGAATGGGGAATGCAATGGAAGAAAAAAGGTTTGTTGGACAAGATCATTGATCCTACTCTTGTGGGACAAATTAACCCAGAGTCCATGAAGAAATTTGGTGAAGCAGCAGAAAAGTGTTTGGCAGAATATGGTGCTGATAGACCTAGCATGGGTGATGTGCTGTGGAACTTGGAATATGCTTTGCAGCTACAAGAAGCCTCATTACAAGGGAAGGCTGAAGAAGAAAACAAAGCATCTTCTTCCCCAGTCTCTCCTGCTATAGTTGCCCCTACCCCTGCCCCCGTCCCTGCTCCTTCGTCTCCTGACAACAGACCAGTTTCTACACCTGAGCAGACAAGAAATCCTGCTGAACTTCAAACAATTGATGATCATTCAGGAACAAAAATGTTTGATCAATTTGGTGCACTAAACGGGCGATGATAGCCATGATCACTTTGACAGAGATGATATTACAAAAATGTCAATTGGTATGTCCCAGGTGAATTATATGTATATGTAGTTGAAGCCAGCTCTTTTACTGATGACTTTTCTGCTGTTTTTGTTGGAGTTTTGCTTCCAAGAATGCGTTACAATAGCTAGAGGTTATCTTTTTGATTGTTTTGTATTCCTAACATTAAAATGCTGGATGTGTAGATGAAAAAAAAATTGCGTACTGAATAATAACGTGTTATTGTATATATTATTAACTTCATAGTTTCTCTTGCATTCTCTGTGCATTTCACAGTTTTGATGGGTCAATTGCTCATTGAATGTGACTATTTGCACTGAAAGGCTCTGGAGTAAATAGAATCACATTTTGCTACCATTTTCAGTTCGTTATTCAAAGTCTGTTGCAACTTTCTTGAGGCCATCAAATGGGGTTTTCTACTGCTAGTATAATTCATACAGCCAATATAAACATTAACATGCGAAGAGGAAAAAATATGAAAAGGCAAGGCAGTCATGACAGACTAACAGTAACTTAAGACAGGAGACACAATAGCAAGTCACCTGATTTGAGAGTACCATGTAAAATAGTGAGAATCACATTCTTTAGACGGTTATGTCTGTCAGGTTGGAATCAAGACAGCTCCAAGTGAGAGAATTAGAACTGGAGTCACTGAAGGCATCATGCCAGTATCAAAACTTTATAAAGTTTGCACCTAAAGAACAACTCATAAGTTAGGAAGTGGGCAAAGAATCAATGTTTCTCCCTATATTGTACAAAGTTAGACAGATGCACAGCTAAAATTAAGATGTAAGAAAAAGTTATTGCACCCTCTTTTTCTTGTTGGGGTCTAAATTTCCATCAACCATCACAATATCATTATGACTATCATCCTCTTCCACCTTCCGTTTAGTCAGCATTTCACCAGTGACACTGAATATCTCTGAATCGACAGCAACTGAAACATCAGACGACTTTCTTTTCGTCCCAGCAGCAAGAATTTCAGGGTCTTTGAGAATAATTTCTATCTCATCATTATCCTCTGACTCCAGCGGAACTGTCTGAGATGCATTAGACGAGCTCGGGCCATTGTCCGATGTCTTGGTCTTTTCTGCTGCAAGAGCTGGTGTCCATCCTGAGAGAACCATTCCATCGGGTTCTTTCTCTTCATCAAACTCCTCTCTGCAAAAAATTAATCATAAAACAGTTCAAATGAGGCTGTGGAGCAAAAGAATGGGAAAAGTAAATAATCTTCAGGATATTTGATCAATGGATGAAATAAACACAGTAAGCAAGTACTTGCCTACTGAATGCCGTCAATTATGTTCATTAGCAATGTAACAACACATCAAGACAAGTCCCCCAAAAGGAATACAGAAGGAAAGAGATCAAAGCAGAAAATGGGACAAACAATTACACCAAAGCACAACCACATGACTTGGGCAATAGCACCAAGTTGGTGAAGAAGCATCTACCCTATGTATACATACAAAAAAAAAATTGACAAATCCAGCAGTGATTAGCGCAATTCGCAACAAAAAATATCTAATCAAAGAAGTCACTACCGATAGCTTCCTAGAGTAATATTCTTCATGGCAATAATGGGAAATCTCTTTACAGGGAAAACCGAGATCACAAGATCCCTAAATAAGCTATGAACATGTCAATCAAAACTGAATCGAGTCAAGACGGAAATTCCAGCTTCCTTTCTAATATGTAAAGCTCATAGTAGAGTATATCATAATCTAGTGGATAGTGGCATGTTAACGTATTTTATTTAATAAGTGAATTTAAAAATGTCAAAGGCCCATTCATTTGGTAGCATCTTAATAAAACATCTAACCTATTTCCCATTTTAATTATTAGTTTAACTTCACAACTAGACATACTGCCTTGACTGTATTCAATTAGATAAGAGGATATGTTTATAAAATATGGGGCAATGCCCATTATACAAAAAGTCTACCAAAAGAGATTTCCAGTATCAAGGTCCTATTTAAGAATTAGGAGGCCCAGCCATTTATATATCGATGAAATTGAACTTATCTTAAAACATGAGTCCTGCCCAATCAATTATTGACGAGTAGTTAAGCTGTTAAGCTTGAATCACCTATCATGTCAAGTTTCACCAACAGCTTAACTTCTGAAAGATCATCAGCTAACTCTATTGCTAATACCAAATAGCATTACGAAAAGTAGAAATCAAAGTGAAGGCAAATTGGAGGAAATACACTACAGTTCTCTTTCCTCCATTAAGCTAGATAAGTCTACAAACACATAATAAGAACAAGGAGGACCTGTGCTTAATATTGATGCTGCACTTAAGCTCTTGCTGAAGATCCTCAACTGTGAGAATTGTGCCACCAGTAACCGGAGAAGGAAGCTCAGATAGAACCTAAGGGATTTGTATTCACACAGACAAGTGTCTTATCAGCCAATAACAATAAAGTTTCTTCACATATGTACAAAGACATGACAGTGTCTTACCTTGTCAAGGTTTGCTGCATAATTTGCAACCTCATCTTCCTCAAGATCATCGCCCACCTCATAAAGAAGTGCCACCCCATGCATGATCAATGGGAGGCTCATGCCAAGTTTTGCTTTGACAATCTTCTCAACAAAATCCCTCAACTTCGAACGATGAGTATTAATCTCAAGCGTTAAAGGTGTCTGTTCATTGATTTGCATTCAATCAAAAAGTAGTGGCTAAAATAAAATTCCATAAGGTAGCACAGGCGGGAACACAATCTATTGTACATTACAGTAGATCATACCTCGGAACAAACATAACAAGACTTGTTTGGCTCGAAGGGCTCCACTGGCATGAGAAGCATCTTTCTCGAGGGATGTTCAAGGCAATAAGTCATCCTGCAAGGAAGTGCACATGATATTATAAAACAGTACCGAACAAAATGACATAGTCCTCATTGTTCCATGTACCACACTTCTATACAGCACAAGAAGTTCTCAAAGCTCAACTACTTGATAGATTAGTTTAGATAGGAATTTTGTTTTTATTTTGTTAGCCAATAACATAAAGTAAAAGAAGGGTTAAGTAAAATCTTTGGAGAAACATTAGGTAAAATCCATTTTTGATAACTCCTTGCAGTAAATGGTAAGTTGTTTATCTTAAAAATGGTAACAGATAAATGGTAAGTTGTTTCCCAAGTATTTTGATAGTTTTCCTTCTTTTAGCTTTTACAAGGCATTGAAAGGTTGCTAAGTTTTACTTTTTCTGAATGGGAAGGGGGGGAGGTTGGCATAAGGAAAAATAGGATGGCATGCATTGAACGACACTTCAAAAAGGTACCTTTTCAATTTTCTACAGTTTTACCATTTGCTAAAAAATGCAATTAGTTTTATTTAGTTAGTATATTTTAGCAAATTCTATTAGTTATTTTTTAGCATGGCATTCAGGCCAGCTGGTGCACACCTCAACTATTCTATCTGTACCTGCTACCTTCCATCAACACAAGTATTGGGTAACTTTGATCACCAAGGCTAAGACAGGCAGAGAGAAATCACTTGATGTGGTTTGTCTCTATTAGGATGAATCTTAGTCTTCAAAGTTTGCACCGACTCCATTGACCATTATGTCACATCCTTTAGTGCAAAACATCTATTAGATATTAATTTGACTTGGTGCACTATTTTCCATAGTGATTAATCAAGTATATGATTAATTAACAAATCTTCAATCACACATCAGTTGGAATCCACAATATGAATCCCTCTATATGCAAGAACTATTTGGGGCCATTTCATTCCATCCAAATTTTTCAAAACTATAGATTCTCTACTTCTCAGACTTATCTCTCCATTGGCATAAGTGACAATAAACAGTTTTCACCAATCACGTACAAATTGTTCTTGAAACCCCCTTTCATCATTAAATTTAGAAAGAAAACTACATTACTATTTCATACTCCCTCCGTTTCATAAAGAATGACCTAGTTTGACTTGGCACGGAGTTTAAGAAAATAAAGAAGACTTTTGAATCTTGTAGTCCTAAATTAAAGTTATGTCAAATGTACAAAATTGTCCTTTAATCTTGTGGTCTTAAACATGCCACGTGGAAAGCTGAAATTAAAATGTTACCAAAAAAAGAATGAGGTCTCATTCTTTTTTAAACAAACTAAAAAGGAAAGGAGGTCATTCTTTTTGAAACCGAGGGAGTATTTCAGTTACAACTAAAATTATTTTCACTTTCCTATCAGTTCTGCATCAAAGAGACCAAATTCCAATTTCTAGAAAGATGTTTTGATAGATTATTAAGAATTAATAAATTATGGTTCAAGACCTCGAAAATACTTATAAAAGAAACTCTTTTTCACAGCTTAAAGCCTTAAAACGTTTAGCTTGGGCCACACACTTCAACTCATAGATCATGCAGAAGTCCTAAGTTCGAGTCTCACCACTGGTTTACAAATATATCTCCATACCAAACAGAAAAATCATGATCACATTAGCAGACATGTTGCAAACATAAAATAGATAATAGAGTGTCATCATATCTTTCTAACAGTTTAAACTTTTTTATTAGATGGTCACTCACTTCAGTAATCGTAATTATTACTTATTAAACCACTGAATTTATTGCTTCCCTGAATGATTAATTGTTGGAGAGTTGATTAAATTGTTTTTCACTTGATCTCTATCAGATGAAAAAAGCTGCACTTACACAAATTTAATCAAAAATAAAAAGGAAAATGCAGTGGGAAGTGGGAAAAGAGGACTGGAAGCATTGTCGAGATCGCTTTTATAAAAGCATGTGGAGATCAGTCACAGCTGGCAAGAGTATCTGATATCTTGGTCATTTTAGCTGATCTCCAAAATATAATTATCTGCGTCGAAATAAAGAGAACTGCAGTAAAAGCAGAGATAATGGAACCAACCATACCTGTAGCTTTTTACATCGTTTTGCAACACCTTGATTGCCTCAAGCACAATCAAGCCTGCAATGATGGCATTTGTTGTTGCAACGGCATGAACGATATTGCCAGCAATACCTTTAGCTTCAAAAAGGCTATGTAACGGAATCCCAAAAGAAGCGGCACGAATGTTTGCTGCAGAAGTGACAAACTCTACAGCCAACTGGTCGTCCTTATCAAAACCCAACTGGCCAATTTCCTGCAACAGTGGTAAAGACAGAAATAATTTGAACATATACTAAATGAAAAAGAAATACAAGCATATATACAAGAAAAGAGAATCAGGAGGTGGGAATGAGATCAAATGAAATGGCAATTTTTTCCTCCTTCTAATAAAATTTGATTACTTTATCAAAAAAGAATCAGAAGGTGGGAATGGGATCAAAACCTTCTCTCTTTTCACGAAAAAGAGCCTTAATGCCTCGAGAAATACTTCAGAATTTTCCTTAAGACTCCACAAATCCTGAGGATTTTTAAGGCCTAGAGATGCCATTGCAGAAACTGAAGAGGGGTCACCGGTTGAAGCTTTATCCTTGTTACCATTCTGTCCAACTGGTCGTAGTGGCAATACATCTCTGGTGTATACAGGCCTAGGCTTGTTACGGTTCTTCCACGTCTCTTCATTACGTAATGCTACTTCGATGTTGTAACCAAAAACATGATCATATATTCTCCTCCCATATTGCTCAAAATCTTCATCGGCTCTACGTTCAAAAACATCCTCTGAATGTTCTGATGAGCTCGAAGCATCAGTAGAACGCACATTAAGGTCATTTTCCTGATTCTTGTTCCCAAAAAGCTTTGCAAACAGCAGATCTTTTGCCCATACAATGCAGTGAACAAACTAAAGCAGAAAACAATTCAAAGCAAAATGTTAGGCAAAAACGCTTGAGATTGTGAGAGAGCCAGTACAGGAATGATATTTACAAATTGGAGTACTTGTGATTGTACATGTCAGTACCTTTGTTGGAGTACTTGTGATTGTACAGACAGGATAAGTTTTTGGAGCTGGTTTAGACTGACATTCATAGCATTCTGTTTTACCCTTCACATGTACCGTGACCTGTCACAAAAAAAAGATTCGACAATGAGAATCATAGAACTAGTAAGAGTCAAAAAGGAGATTCAGTCAGTTGATAAACAGAAACAGTAGAACACAGTAATACACTATGAAACCAAAACCCAAAAAAAGAGCAGCCAGACAAGAACGTTTGACCTTTAACAACATAAATAAATCTACAGGACTACGTATTTCCCCTATGATCTTTGAGGGTGCACAAACAGGTTGACCTTTTGGCTAGAAGGTCTGAATCAAACATAAAAGCTGAAAATTGCTCCATCCTTCAAAAGAATGAGGTGAATGAGAAACTTGTTAGCATGAAGAGCAAGCTTTTGCACGAGTTCTTTTGAATAAGACATATAATCTGATCAAATTTGGCTAACTCCACCCAAGTAGCGAATATTCCAATTTTCCAAGCAAGTCTTGGAAGAAAGGAATCAAAATTTACTGGCTGTAACAAGTGTAACAATGATCAACATGCATATTCAATAAGTTTCTGTAAAATAGTTACAAAACTCTTGATATATCTTACTACAAACATAGTTTCTTTTCCATTCAAACTTAGCAGTCTGCTTTTCTAAGTCTCACATGGTACATTCGACATCAAAATATTGGAATTATAACAGTTCACTAGAAGATGGAAATAAAAGTGAGTACTGAGTAGCAACTTCCAATTGATAATAATTAAATAACCACAACAATCTACGACCCAAGAATACCACATTCAAGAAATATGGATTTTTCACATTTTCTTTAATTGCATTTCAAGTAACTTCCTTTATAACATTTTAGGCTGGTCAAGGCTAGTTTGAATGTTGCTAAGAGATCTTAAGATGTCAAGAAATATACAGACTAGCAAATATATAAGATAGAAACAGAAGTATGCCAAATGAATTTAGTTGCCTGATCCCCATCAAATAAAACTGAAAATCTAAATTTTACCTGGCCAAGGAAACCTGTAGTCCCACTTTCAACTAATGGGACACCGGATGCCAAACAAAGGCGATTCACATGTCGCCTAGCATCTAGATTGTCAAGTCCATTAAGCACAACATTGAATTGCTTGAAAAAATCCACATTGAACTCTGGATCTTTTACATTTGCATGGTATGGTGTAATTTTAATATGAGGCCTAAATTTTAGGACAGCCTCTCTAGCAACCTGGTAAAATTTTGAGAGTATGCTATTAAGGATTCAAAATCGGCATGAAAAATGAAACTGGAAAAATATTGATGTGATTTCCTTACTTTAGCCTTAGATTGACCAACATGTTTTTGTCGAAACAAGAATTGTCTGTTTAAGTTACTGACTTCTATTGTATCCATGTCAATCTGCAAATAGACAAAATGGCATAAAACCAGGTTATAAAACTCCATGCAAGCATATTGCAATACAATGGACTCACATAATATAAATGGCAAGACTCTGTTTTAAGAAGCATTTACTAAATAAACTTATATTAATCCACAAGGAAACAGGACAGTGAAATGCGAATCAAAATAAGATGAGGCAGACCCCCCACCACACAGTGCAGAAGCCCTCTCATCCTTTTGCAGAATCGAAATGTACATTTGAATAGCCTGAGAGCAATGGAATGATAAAAGATAAGTGGTTGAGTCTACCTCTAAAAGTCAAAGCACCTACAACCCCCCCCCGGCCTGAGATGCAGGGATTCTATTTTTTTCAAGAAAATCTGCAATCAGCAGCCTTCCACAACTTACCAAGCAACATAGTGGAATCTCACTCAAGCAAGCCTCGAGTCTTGTAAATTCCAACATACAAGGCAGCACCCATCTAACAATGGAAATCATGTATAAAAAACATGAAGACAAACTCTTTCCTATTTGCAGAACAAAGATGATCAGATTGCATGCATATATTTCTAACAGCTATTTTTTTGATAAGATAAGTGGTATTAATAACAGCATCGGGAAGATGCAAAATTTACAAGATATGGCATTTGAGCTTACAAAAAAATGTCTGGCTAACTATACAAACTATCTAAGCCAGAGCTAATGAGTTAGTAAATTCCTGAAGTTGTTCTGCATTAACAGCAGGATACAGGTTGGTTTTCTAACAGCTATTAAAACTCTAGGAATCTAACGCAAGCTGTAGCCATATATATTCAAGCTAAAATAGGCACAGCTACAACAGTTGATATTTATTATTAATATTAAACATCTTAACAGCTACAACACTTAATATAACTTTTTTGTCATATCGATTTGCTTAGAAAGCATGAAAACTGTGCTAGTCAATAATCCAACAAAGAGAAATGTTTGTTAACCACATAGTAAATCTCCCTACACATTGCCGCCAGGATTGCTCATGTAACCAAGGTTAATCTGTAACTTTCACAAGCATGTCCCTTCATTCCCAAACCATGACAACCATAACCAATGAATTATGCAAATATAGAATCCCAGGGAGGGTATAATTGGGTTCAAATTTCTAACAATCTTGAGGAGAAAATGTCAAATGCAGCAACTGCTCTCTTGAAGCAGTTGGTCAGGTTCTCTAAATACATACCAATTCTAATGGATTTTCACATATATACAAGGTCGGAGCCAAAGCTTTTCACTAAGTAAGCCCCAGTACAAAAACAACACTTTTTCCTCATGCACAGCCCGCAAAGGAATAACTTGCAAAAACCCTAACAATCACAAGGCAAACTAAACGTATTCAAGAAACCCTAGCAAAGTTGCCATAAATTTTCTTGACCAAAACTTTAATCATCAAAGATTACTTTTGAACAGTAAATATCAAAAAAGAAAAGGCAAATCTTACTTTGGATGTGAAGTTTATTTCTCTCTTTTATTACTATATCAATTTGCTTAGAAAGCATGAAAACTGTGCTAGTCATTAATCCAACAAAGAGAGATCTTTGCTAACCCTATAGTAAATCTCTCTACACAGTGCAAATATAGAATCCCAGGGAGGGTCCCATTGGGTTCAAATTACTAACAATCTTGAGGAGAAAATGTCAAATGCAGCAACTTCTCTCTTGAAGTTGTCGGTCAGGTTCTCTTAATACATACCAATTCTAATGGATTTTCACATATATTTTTCTCTTAATACATACCAATTTCTAATGGATTTTCACATATATTCAAGGTCCAAGACGAAAGCTTTTCACTAGGTCACCCCCAGTGCAAAAAACAACACTTTCTCCTCATGCACAGCCCACAATGGAATAACCCGCAAAAACCCTAACAATCGCATGGCAGCTAAACGTATTCAAGAAACCCTAGCAAAGAAGCCCTAAATTTTCTTGACCCAAAATTTAATCATCATAAACTACATATAAAAAATAAATATCAAAAACAAAAGGCAAATCTTACTTACGATGTGAATGTCTTCGAACCCAGAAAGAGCAAGGGTTTTAAGCAGCTCACACCCAATACCACCAGCACCAACCATGAGCACTTTAGCACCCTAATAAAAAACAAGAAAAGAACATCAAGAACTAACAAAACCCATCAAGATTATCCAAGAAAGGGTACCCAAAACATCAAGAAAAACTCAATTTTCTTACAGACAAGACATATACATACCTTAATTGCAGACAACTGTTCCTCGGAAGCCATTTGAGAAGAGAGATAGATACTGAAGAGAAATAAGTTATGCTTTATGAAAACAGTATGAGTTGACTACATAGAAAAAAGGAGAAGGGGAATGGGAATCGGAAGCGAGAAAGAGGGTTAACAGTGAGAGGAATCTTGAGGGATTTCAGCGGAAAGGGCGCCAAAGTGGAAAAAAAAACGAAGTTATTTGGGAGTATAAGAAGAACCTCTGCGGTTCGTGCTGCTCCTCTTGGACTCTATTTTAACCTATGGCCTTCGACATAACCCATGTTCCTTTCTCTTTTTTTCGGGTCATCAATTAATGGCATAACGTGTGGATTGGTTCTATTTATTTAAAAAAAATGTGAATAGGGGTGTGTTTTAGTGTTTGAACTTTGAAGTGATAAATATTTGCAATGAATTTTCTTACCTGTGCGAAAATATTAATTCCTTACATTATGTTTGACTGGTTATAACATATTATTTCATAATTTATTATATTATATTAATAAATATAATAATATTGTTTTTATAAGTTAGATAATATTGTATATTAATAATTAAAAGAAAAAAATGAAATTATTAAAAATAAAATGAGGGAGCATGTCATCACACCATATTGCTTGTTACATAAAATGAGATTCTTCATTCTTATTTGATGAATTTATGATGCACTATGACAAAATTTAAGTAATAATTAAATAAATTTTGTGATCAAACTATCAACACAATACAATATACTTCTTCCATTTCTAATTATTTGTTTATTTTTAAATTAACACACCTATTAAGAAAATAATGATTGATATAGTGAATTTACCATTTTGCCCCTATTGATTATGAAGTGGATGAATTAAAATTTTAAGAGTTTCAAGAAGATCTACATTTTTCAAAGTAATTAATTGAAGGTGTAGTAGGTAAAAAAAAATTGTCCTTTCTTATTTTGTCAAAATTGACAAGTAATTAGAAATAACTAAAAAAATAAAAGTGAACAGTTAATTAGGGACAGAGGGAGTAATAGGTAACAATCATGCAAACAAATTATAAAGGAGAATGGTAATGTAGACAAGAACAGATAATTGAGGTATGGAATTTATGGGGGGGAAATATTAACATAAGTATATTTTTTACCATTAATTGGATTAGAAAAGATTAGAGAGTAGAGCTGTCAATATGGGCTGGTCCACCCCATTCAAGCTAACCCATACAGACTTTGAAATTTGACGGGTCAGGCCGGGTTAACCCATTTTTTGTGTGGGCCAGAACATGATTGGTCCAACCTACAGGTACGTGGCTACGGGCTTTGCTGAGTCAGCCCTCTTTTCTTAAAAGTATATTTTTTATAATTTTTTAAATTAAATTATAATTTAAAAATACTATCATAAATATCGACAAGACAATATTACATGGTCTTAGTGTTACTACTTGATTATAAATTACACAAATAAAATTATCTTTATAATATTTATTAAGTTTGATTTCAGTAAAAGCATAAATAACTAAATAGAAATATTAACCTAATTATTTTCCAATGATCATAATAAAATACAAAAACTATAACAATATTCCATAGCTATGGCCTATGTAGTGATTCCTTAGAAATTTTAGGGAATTTTTTTATGTAGTAAAATTTTTATAAACGTAATTTGTATTTAAATTGTAATATTTCAAACTTTAAACAGATTTTGAGTTTAGACTCTTGTTATTTTTAATACTCTATTTTATTTTTATTTTTAATTAATTTTTATTTGGTCCACGGGCTGACTCTATCCATATTTCTCAATCCCTACAAATCGACAGACTTATTCAGGTCAGACTAAAAAGTCATTTTCTTAAATGGGCTCCAAATATCATAGTTCAGCCCTATAAAATCACGGGTTAGGCCATGCCGGCCTTAGTCCATATTGACGGCTCTAATAGAGAGAGTCGGAGAACAGGGATATTCATGTTTTTTCGGATCGATTTTCAGTTGATATCAAAAGCAAACTTAACCAATTTAATCATATATAAAATCAAATCAAATGTTATACACATTTTTAGTGTTTTTGGTATGATTTAATTTGGCTCAAAATATTTTACTTTTAATTAATTAAAATATATTAGTTTAGTTCCTCAAGCTAATTTGGTTAGTTTTTAAAAAAAATTAAAAAAATAGCACAAAGTATCTAAAAGAATTTACACAAACGAATAGTTAGAGACAAAATGCAATATTATATGTATGTATAAATTGAGAGAAAATGACATAAATAGTCTCTTTAACTATAGGAGTAGGTCTAAAATGGTTTCTTAATTATACACTTAACAAATTTAGTCTTTTAACTATTCAAAAACTTATCAGTTTTGGTTCCTTAACTATACACTTAACGGTTTTAGTCCCTTAACTATAAACTTACCGAATTTAGTCTTTCAAGTATTCAAAAACTTATCAGGTTTGGTCTTTGTCCATTTTTTTAATACAAATAGCTTAGGCTTATGTTAACAGAATCCATGCCTCGAGAAATTAAATCATTTAATAATTTTTTCTATTGTTTATCTCTCTCCGCTACTTTTTCTTCAAATTAACCTTATGCGAAGAACCTTAACCTCAACGATTTAAAATAAAATTCACGAGGAAAGAAAATATAAGTCATAATTTTATTCAACAGAGGATAAAATGAAGAATATTATTGCTACTAAGGACTTGGATATGCTAAACTTTATTATCAAAAGAAAAAAAATTATTATCCATTAAATCCAGAGTTTGTACTCCAACGACTTCATTGAACGAAATTTGTTTAATTTTTCAGAAATTTAAACTTATAAAATGGTAGATTTGCAACTTTTTTTAAAAAAAAAATAGATCAATTCTATTATTCTATCCATTTTATTTTACGTAAAGAAATTTGAGTAACTTAAATAAAATCCGCATTGATTCGCATATTCAAGTGCGGATTTAAGTCATTAACAACAATTATATGCTTGATTTTATCCTCCATTGAATAAAATTGGAACTTATATATTATTTTCTCATTAATTTTATTTTGAATCGTTGACGTTATTATTCTTTTCATAAGAGTAGTGTGAAGAAAAAAGGGTTGGGATAGAGAAACAACTTAAAAAATAGGTTAAAGATTTTATTTCACAAAAATTTCCATTAATATAAACCTAAACTATTTGTTTTAAAAAATGGATAAAGACCAAACTTGATAAGTTTTTAAATACTTAAAGGACTAAAATCGGTAAATTTATTGTTAAGGGACTAAAACCGGTAAGTGTATAGTTAAGGAACCAAAGATGATAAGTTTTTGAATAGTTAAAGGACTAAATTCGTTAAGTGTATAGTTAATTGACCATTTTAGACCTACTCCTATAGTTAAGGGACCATTTATGTCATTTTCTCTGTAAATTAATAGTTTAACTTTGTGTCTATGCAATATATATGTGCAAATGGATCGTTAAACTCCGTGCCTATGCAATATATATGTGTAAATTGATTATTTAATATTCGTGCATATGCAATACCTCGCAAACTACACATAAAAGGCAATTTATATTAGGTAAAGGTTTTCAAACTCGAGACCTCCAACATGAAAGTTCCAAACTTAAACCATTGAGTCACCTCGAAGGATATAAATACACAACTAAGTGTGAAACAAATGACATTTTTTTGAGGTGTTAACATTATGAAATTGAGTAATGTATTATACTCCCTTCGTTCACTTTTATTTGTCATGTTGAGTTTTTTGAAAGTCAATTTGACTGATTCTCAAAGTTAAATTATATTACATTAATTTGATATTTTAAACAAAAAAATTAATTATTCAAAAATTCTACGAAAAGTACTATAAATTCTATTTTTTTATATATCAATATGTTGAAAAAATACATTACAAAATATTAGTCAATTTTTTTATAGTTTGACTCTAAAAATAAAACTACAACCATTAAAAATGGACGAGGTAGTGCAAGTTAATCAATTAGTTTTTTGTTTTGATTTAATTTTAATATAAAACAAAATCAGCTTATTAAAATCAATAGGCGTGGGATGTTCGATACTTGATTTCGATAATTTGAAAATTAAAAATAATTTAATAATTACATATTAAAAATATATATATATATGTTTATCTTTTATCAAACGTTTGATAAAAAAATCACATAAAAATATTAGATCTTCACTTTTAAATTCTAACATTATAAAATTATCGTCATTAATCAAGTAAGACATCTGAAATCACTTGTTAATATTAGCAATACATATGATAAACAATTCATTAGAAGTGAACATTGATAAAGTGCTCCCGAACAAATGAAACTCTATATCCAAGGAGACTTAAACCCGAGGCCTCTTGATTAAAATTGAAAAAGTAATTGTCATTCCACCAAAATTCTTTAAGGGCATCTCCAACCCAATCCTCTATTTTACTCTCCAAATATAGAGTTCTCTATTTTTTCAGACAACCAACTCCAACCCAATTCTCTATTTTACTCTCTAAAAAAGAATCTTTTTCTCTCTCTTCAATATAATATTATTATTTCTATGTCATTATTATTTTCTTATTTCATGATACACATCCTTTATTTAATTTTTTCCAAATAATATAATATTCATGTAATATAAAAATTTATTTTTTCAAATTCATTACTTAATATAAAATTATATTTTTCCTAAATTTATAAATAACATAAATTGCAAGTTAATATTATATAATATACAAATTAATGGACAATTCAAATAAAAGTGAAATTATTAGTGAAATATAATTACATAAATATTCTACTTTCAAGATTATTACATTGCTCTCATAAATGCT
>JAJOOS010006388.1:5000-21448 GCA_029582725.1 Solanum chiquidenum
CAGACAATTTTAGCATAATCACTCTTTTTGGGATCCTTCAATTTTCTTATCTTAAATATCTGGTATTGTTTGCGTTCTGTGTCTACCGGCATGTAATTCATTGCGATGACTTCTAATGAATTATGTTAAAGATGGATGCTGCTTAGTACGCAAGGACAGTCTGAGATATCCTTATATTCCACCTGCCTCTTTTCTTTATTCAGAATAAGTTCATGCATGTTTTTTGTTTCAGTAGACATTATTTTATATTATATAGATCACATTCAAATAATGTTACTAGAGTGTCTATTTCCCTTCATCTTGGATGCTTCTTGAAACTTCTTACAATTTTGAAACTCTAAGTTGACTTAATACCATAACAAATAAAAAGTTGTTACCTGATATATGGTCAAACAATGAGATACAATCTTCACAAAGTAACAGTTAGAAAAGTGTCCTAGTGTTGGGAAATGTCCATACCTATAGTTGGTAAAAGAGCATTCAAGCTTTATGTATTATATGTTTCGTACTAAAAAAATGTGTTTTTTTTGAAGAATGAGGGAAGTTCAAGTGTCATTGCACTCATATTGTTTTGATGTAATTTGGTGTATTGATTTGCTCAAAGTGAGATGAAAAATTTATATTGGCACTAGATTAGATTAATATTTAAATGAAGTAACATGGTTGATGAGGTTCCATATAACGAACCTCAACTTGTTTGGCACTAAAGTGTAGTTGTTGGTATTAATATGTAAAGAAAATTTGATGTGGCAGAAGCAGTTTTCTCCCGTTGTTTAGTATTAAAATGATGGTATTTCCAGATGTGTGGCAACTGGTGGATGTACACCATATCAGTGAAGCTTGTTTTAGTTTGATTAAGGATATTACTTTTGGTCTTCTTTCTTCAGTTTCAGCTATTCTCTTGTGTGGATATTATGTCCTCGTCGTGAATAACATTTGTAACTTTATCTTGAAATAATTTGACAGTCAACAAAGAGGTGGTGGATTTAGACGTCCTCGAGGTGGTGGTAGAGGAGGAAGCATGAGAAAGGATGGTGGAAGGGGCAGAGGTCGCGGTGAGAACGTTTCTGCAGAAGATCTTGACGCTGAATTGGAGAAGTATCATGCAGAAGCCATGCAGACAAACTAACATTCAGACATGCTTGATGAGATACTTGTGTAGTAACATGTGCAAGCATCCACACGATCAAAGGTTATTCTTTTCATGAATTGGTACAAACGATTCTTGAAGAAGTCTGATACAGATTCTGGGGAAAAGACTGAAAGGTGCAGAGCCTATGTACTGCTGGAAAATCTTAAAACTTGTATGTTAAGAGTGCTTGGTATTGTTGCCACATTTTCTTACACATTTGATGGTGTAGAACACTTGCCTTGTGTTTATCTTTATGTAAAACTAATCGCGGAGAAATTCCTTACTTTCACAAGTCGATTGCTAGAGTAGTTGTGAAATTATGGTTGGTGTTGGTTTATCTTTTGATTATATCCCAGAGCTACCAAGTCTGGTTGAACGCCCCGAGGCAAGGTTAGTGAAACCTATTTCAGTTGTCATTGTAACTTGTGCAGCAGCTGGACAGGTCCTAGTCATCTTATCTGCTGCCATAGGTGTAGATCTAACCAATGTGGAAGCTACTATGTGAAAGTGGTGTCTGCAGAAATTTCAAGTTGGAGGGAGGTCTGGACCCATTTTTTCGACAAAAAGATTCATTTCCAATAAGCCTTGCGATGAGCTGTAGGAACTTTGAATGCACTTCTCATTTAGTTCCATTTGTATACGTGGTGATATGCAGAACAAAATCAAATAATAGAAAGGGAACATTCTATCTGTATGGCTCGCTAGATAAAATTTCTGTTTGAATCCTGAGTTTCTTAAGTTGGCCTCAAGATAATTACCAATAGCCTAAGCAAATCTCATAATAAAGAAAAAGTAATTTATTTTTATTACTTTTTTTAAGTTTTATTTAGTATGTCATGTATGATCATTGTGCATTTGTTAATATATATATATAGGTTTAAGTCATATACGACCCCTTAAAGTTGTCCGCATATTTCATTTAGACACTCTAATTAAACCTTTTACCTATTGAACACTCTTACTTATATAAAAATTGTTCCTGTTAGACACATTTTGATATCAGCAAAAAAATGTAAAGAGTGTGTGATGCACTTGCCATGACATGGCAAAATTACTAATTAAAAGAAGCCATGTGTCTTTGGGCTCCAAAATAATTATAATTAAAAAAAATAAACTAAAATCCTAAATATTATGTTGCCCCTCCGACTCCGACCTGCCCACCTTCATCTTCTTCCCTTTTTTAAACAAAACTTAAATCTTTTAAGTTTTTCTACTCTTTTTTTTTATTATTGTTGTTAAGCTTAGATTCGATTCATGTTTGAGTTGATTTGGCAGAAAGAAAGAGGTTTGGTGGCAGTGTTTTCCGATGAACAGGAGAAAGAAAGATATTGACGACAATAGATTTGGAGAAAATTGAGGTGGTGTCGATGGTGGGAGGTGGGTCGATGGCTGATGAAAAAGGAGAAGAAGATGATGGCCTGAAAAAAAGGGAAAGAAGATGATGGCCTGCAAAAAAAAGGGAAGAAGATGATCGTAGAAAGAACGGAAAGGAGAAGTGTGGATATGGTGACGGCAGTTCTGATTAAAAAACTAGGTGGTGTGGAGAAGAAGAATGATTGCAACTCGAAGCTCGAGAAAGAAGGGGAATGAACTTTAATGGTGGTGACGCCGGTGATTGCGGTGGCGAGAAGGTGGTGGCAATGGTGATTGAGTCTAACAAGAAGAAGAGATGCAAAATTAATATTTTTAAAAAAAGATAAATCTTTTTCTTTTTGCTAAGTGATGCCTTTTACGCTCTTTTCGTGCGTGTATTACACACATGCTGTCATGTCAATAAAAAATGTTTAATAGGTACAAATCTCTTACAATATAGGTGTTCAATAGATATAAGGTTGAATTGAGGTGTCTAAGTGAAATATGCGGATAACTTTAAGAGGCCGTAGATGATTTAAGCCTATATAGGCGGGGTTTAAGATTATGCGGGGCGGGGCAGTCTCTAAGCGGGTGCGGAGTGGGTCAAAACCTTTGTTTTTTAAAATTATGCGGGTGTGGGGCGGGTGTGGATCTCCTCCCTTCTTGTGCTCTAGTGCCCCCTTCCCGCACTATTCCTCCCAACTAAAAAGAGCGATTGAGATTATCGAGAATCTTTTCGAGCATCTGTCTTTGTGGGGCGATTGAAAAAGAAAGGAATATTTCATTCTTCTTGTTTGATAAAATCTCAAATAACATAGAAGTTTTCTCGTCTATATTTGAAGTTTGTTATCATATTAGTATTGATAGATCAATCGAAAAATATATTCAATCTGAAATTTGAAGTATTTGTTTTGGTTAGTACTGTGATTAACTGATTGTTTATTTTTTCTTGATTTAGCGGTAAAGTGAAAAATTAAGATTATTGCTGTCAATTCCAGTGATTTCCAGTGATGTATTGCTCACAGTTGAATTATGGAAATTGGATACAATTAATATATCAAAATTTATTTAAAAGAAAAAAATCAAGGATAACAATAAATTAAAATATAGTTTCTTTATTTGAAGTTTGGATGTGATGTGTATATATTATTGATTATGTGATCAAACAAAAAAAAATTAAAGATCAGACAAGAATTTTGCAGGAACGGGCTAGGCGGAGCGAGGCGAATTTATGCGATAGGAAAAATACTATACGGGACAAGATGGATTAAATATTTTGCAGGTTAAGCTTTGTCTACCATCCCGCACCGCTACGTTGCAATCCCTTATGATAACAATTACTACTATAAATTATTATTATTACGTTTAGATGGATGAAATATATTAAGCTCCCATTAAGTCGGTGTATTAGAATAATGTTAATATCAACCCTATTAACAAATAAAAATAAAATGTTTACCCCAAGTTTTCATTGGACCGAATAGAGGCGCCTACTAATGAATTGTAAATGGGCGTACTTTTCAATGAAACGACTTTTCATGTTTTATTTCCACAAAAGTATGGGATGTTTTAAACTTATGCATATAGTCTACATCAATTAATACATATTTGACTCCGCATTTTAAAATAAATGATTTTTTTTAAATTTATTGTAATAATGTGATTTAGAAAATATAGTTTCTTAAGTAGTTCTTTATATTAATAAAAAAGAACGTGAAATTGGAAAATTGGATCCAATTTTTATAAAATAAAATAAATTTACTTATATTTAATTATTAAAATTAGATCAAATCAAATATATAATATACAAAATATGGATTTATTGAATATATAATTATAAAAATTTGTGTATATAATTTTCTCGGCTGCTTCGATTTGTTTTAATAAAACCAATAATATCATTTTTTAAATACAAATAATCAAATACACACAAAACACAAACACCCACAAACAAATCAATCTAATTTGATTTTTAATTCGAATTCGATTTTTTGTCAAACCATGAATATGTAGATGTTGGAAAATACATATTAAGATAATTTAACATTAATATTTTATTTGAATGTTCAATTTTATCATAAATTTGAAATTAGACCTTCCAAAATCAAAATAGAGTAACAAATTATTCTTTTCGTTTATTTTTATTTGTCATTGTTTGACTTGACACATCAATTAAGAAGTCAATTATTGATATAAGTAATATGTCTTGAAATTCTTTTTGGAGAATAATATTTAATGGAGTAATAAATTTGAAATCAAATTTTAAAATTGTAGCATCAATTTATGTTTATTTTGATTTGGATTGTAAGTTTTAAAATAAATAAAAAATCAGTTTAAATTCTTTTAGGGATCTAACGGTAGTCGACACACTCATTTTGTTCCGAACATTCTAGAATATGAATTACTTTAAGTTCCCATTATAAAACCTTCATCTTTACCACCTACATTCTCTCTCGAAAAACCCTAGTTCTTAGTCGCTTCAATTAGCTCCTCTTCCCCAAAAACTAGCCGACTCTAAACGAAAAGATATGGCCGGCAAGGGAGAAGGACCGGCGATCGGAATTGATCTCGGTACTACATACTCATGCGTCGGTGTATGGCAACACGATCGTGTTGAAATCATTGCCAATGATCAAGGTAACAGAACGACGCCGTCTTACGTTGGTTTCACTGATTCTGAGCGTCTCATTGGTGATGCTGCCAAAAATCAAGTTGCCATGAACCCTATCAACACAGTTTTCGGTAAGATCTCTTGCTTGCGGTTCTAAAATCAGAATTCTGATCATATGTTATGTGCGATTTTATTTGTTTTTGTGTATTTTTAATCTACTTGATATATCCACGATGTTACTCGAGATTTGATTTCGATATGTTGATTTGAAGTGATTAGTCATCAGAACTATAATTTTTATTTGAATTCGGTATGTTGATCTGTTGTTACTTCAGTTCAGTACGGCGTCGTTGAATTGGTGAAGTTAGAGTAGATGTAAAACTAGATCTATAATTTGGACTACTTGGATTGTTTATCATGAACGTATGTTTGATTATCTACCATCTTTGAAGAAGAAGCACTAGTAGAAGTGGTAATAGATGGCAGTAATTGTTTTATTTGGACGTCTAAAACCCAATCTTTTTTTTTCTTCGCTTGGGTTAGGCAAGCAGCAGCTATTTATTAAGTGACTTCGCCTTTACCCACTAAAAAGTTACTCCCTTTGTTCAATTTATGATTTTGATTTGGCTTGGAGTTTAAGAAATAAATAAAGACATTTGAATCATGGGTCTTGAACTAAAGATTTTATTGTGGCAGCCCTTTAAAATGGTGTTTTTAAAAATGTTATTTGGAAAGTTAGAACGGAGCTGTTATAAAATGGATATGACATTTTTTAAAGGGAGTTAAAAGTAAAGTAAAATTCAAATTGTAACAGAGAGAGCAGTATTTTGGGGAAAACTGAGTTCATATTGTGTTTTCTAAATCTGCCAGACTTGTTAAGATGTAAACCAGGATGTAATATAAGCTTAACATATTTGGTTAACTTGGCTTGTTTAATTTGAAGATGAGGTAGTGTATATTCTGCCTTCTCATGCCATTTTGAAATTTCGTTATTTTTCAGATAAAAAGCTGAATCTATAACAAATTAATTTTCTTTTTGGATCATATTGCTTGTTAGATGATACCTGATGAGCAGATAGAACTTGGTTATTTAGTGATGGTATTGTAACGAAGAAAAGATTAATTTTTGGTTAAGATTATAAGCATTTTAATGTATTACATTTATGTGAAATTCCCTTGAAGTTTTTATGGTTGTTTGGAGAACAAAACACATAATTATCTAATTTGTTTATTCAGTTTCTTGAAAACAACATTTTTTAATTGTTGACCTAAATTTGATCACCATGCAGATGCTAAAAGGTTGATTGGTAGGAGATTTAGTGATGCTTCTGTGCAGAGTGACATGAAGTTGTGGCCATTCAAGGTCATTCCTGGTCCTGGCGATAAGCCCATGATTGTTGTCAACTACAAGGGTGAGGAGAAGCAGTTTTCTGCTGAGGAGATCTCATCTATGGTGCTCATTAAGATGAAAGAGATCGCTGAAGCTTTCCTTGGATCAACTGTTAAGAATGCTGTGGTTACTGTTCCTGCCTACTTTAATGACTCTCAACGTCAGGCCACCAAGGATGCTGGTGTTATTTCTGGGCTAAATGTGATGCGTATTATCAATGAACCTACAGCAGCTGCTATTGCTTATGGTCTTGATAAGAAGGCAACCAGTGTTGGTGAGAAGAATGTGCTCATCTTTGATCTTGGTGGTGGTACATTTGATGTTTCTCTACTCACAATTGAGGAAGGTATCTTTGAGGTGAAAGCTACTGCTGGAGATACCCATCTTGGAGGTGAGGACTTTGACAACAGGATGGTAAATCATTTTGTTCAGGAATTTAAAAGGAAGAACAAAAAGGATATCATTGGTAATCCTAGGGCACTCAGGAGGTTGAGAACTGCATGTGAGAGGGCAAAGAGGACACTTTCATCCACTGCCCAGACCACCATTGAAATTGACTCTCTGTACGAGGGTATTGATTTTTACTCCACCATCACACGTGCTAGATTTGAAGAGCTAAACATGGATCTGTTTAGAAAGTCTATGGAACCAGTTGAGAAGTGTTTGAGGGATGCTAAGATGGACAAGAGCACAGTTCATGATGTCGTTTTGGTTGGTGGCTCCACTAGAATCCCAAAGGTTCAACAACTTTTGCAGGACTTCTTCAACGGGAAGGAGCTCTGCAAGAGCATTAACCCTGATGAGGCTGTTGCTTATGGTGCTGCAGTGCAAGCTGCAATTTTGAGTGGTGAGGGTAATGAGAAGGTGCAGGACCTTTTGCTGTTGGATGTTACCCCTCTGTCCCTTGGTCTGGAAACTGCTGGTGGTGTCATGACTGTGTTGATTCCCAGAAACACCACTATCCCAACCAAGAAGGAGCAGGTCTTCTCAACCTACTCTGACAACCAACCTGGTGTGTTGATTCAAGTGTATGAAGGTGAGAGAACAAGGACCAGGGACAACAACTTGCTCGGCAAATTTGAGCTTTCTGGTATCCCTCCTGCCCCCAGGGGAGTTCCTCAAATCACAGTGTGCTTTGACATTGATGCGAATGGTATCTTAAATGTCTCTGCTGAGGATAAGACCACCGGACAGAAGAACAAGATTACCATCACCAATGACAAGGGCAGACTCTCAAAGGAGGAGATTGAGAAGATGGTTCAGGAAGCAGAGAAATACAAATCTGAGGATGAGGAGCACAAGAAGAAGGTTGAGGCAAAGAATGCTTTGGAGAACTACTCGTACAATATGAGGAACACAATAAAGGATGAGAAGATTGCATCCAAACTGTCCGCTGATGACAAGACTAAGATTGACGATGCAATTGAGCAAGCCATCCAGTGGCTCGATGGTAACCAGCTTGCTGAGGCTGAAGAGTTTGAGGACAAAATGAAAGAGCTAGAGAGTCTCTGCAACCCAATCATTGCAAAAATGTACCAGGGGGCAGGTGGTGACGGTGGTGACATGGATGACGAAGGTCCTGCTCCTAGTGGCGGTGGTGCTGGTCCCAAGATTGAGGAGGTGGACTAAGTTGGTGCTTCCTATATTGTTTTTTATTTCATAATGTTAGATACTTGCAATTTTTGTTTCACAGATTCTGCATAGTAGTTGGTTTATAGCAGAAACTTCATGAATAGCTTTTTCTTTCTGCAATGAAGTATAATCTTTATGTCATAGTAGTACTTCGAATTCCCAAAATATTGCTCTTTACCATGGCTGCTTCACAGCCCTCAAGTTTCTCAAACTCAACCAGAAACATCCCTCTGTTAGCTTTTCCATCTATATTTAACAATTGGATGTTTTTAGATAAGTTTGAGAAACTTAGTGGTTGATGTGAACAATAGGGATAATATTGGTCAAAAACTCAATAACCAAATTGAGTTGTCTGAAGTGAAAATTCAGAATTGCATAAACCGATTTGACTATGGTATTGTAAATTTCTTTATATTATCTGTTTGTGCAAGTGGTAATCAGTACAAGACGATGTAGATTTGGGTCAATGATGTATGTACTATCAAGGACAAGGTCACATTTGAGAAAACAACAATCTCAAATCTGAAAGGCCAGGTTAATGTTTATGGTTTCTCCACCTCTTCGACTTCAGCAATAGCTAATTTCCAGTATCTTGACCTAGCCACCTTATGCCAATTGGCATAACAAATGTCATAACATGAAATTATAATAAAAGAAGGTATCCCCATTAGGTATATCCAAGACAGAGAACAATTAGTTAGAAAATAATAATAATTGTAGTCTCAATCAACTCTTAGAGACTTATCGAAAACTAGGTTTTTGATCGCTAGGTATCTTTATCAGGTCCACCTATATGTGGCGCGGAGTTATTGGCTCTCATGATGTGGATTTGTGGTCCTAAAACTTAAGATGAAGTCCATCTTCTTGTAGTGTGTCCCCAAGAGAGATACCTTACATAAAGGAGCCCAAAAAATGCCCCAAGCCAATTAAGGAACTTAAGAAAGTGACTAAATTTGTTAAGTTAGTGGTTGAGAGTTGAGAGGAAGTAGTTTACTCAAAATAGTCTTCTTGAACATCCAGACAAAAGAGGAGACAACTCACAAAAAAAATAAAAAATCAACAATCATGGAATTAAGAAATGATAGTAACACTACAATGAAGACTTCAGTTGGTAGATTTAAAACAAAACTGGGGATTAAGCACCACCAATCTTGACCACAACAAATATGACCTCGTACTTCCCATTAGCAATTTGCAAGGAAGGATAAGAAATGAAACTACTAAAAACTATATTGTCTCTGTTTATTTTTATTTGTCCACTATATTAATTCTCTACATTATTTTCAAAGACTTTACGATGTGAACTTGTGGTCCATAACTGATAACACACAAGTCACAACATAGTGTCTGCTAAAGTTTTCAAGTGGTTTTTTTTCCTTTAATAATAGTAGTGTTCGGCCTCAACTAACTCCATCAACATAAATGTCGAATAACTCTGTCTACCTAAGTTTGGATAGATGGGAAGAAACCTGGGTTTTGCCATGCTAACAAGTGAGGTTCTTTAGTTGTGGTATGAACAAGACCATAAAAATTGCCTTCTTCATAAATTGATGGTAAAGAATAAATACAACAAGTGAAAATATCATGCGTATGCTTCAAGGATAGATGTCCTGTGGCTGCCTTATACCTTTCTGTTTCTGTGGCCTTAGTTTTATTTAGAAAGTTTTATGGTACAATAGATTCATATAGAGCACACAAACTATTCATAGCTGTCTATTATCAAGTTGCACTCAATAGCCAATCAATTCGTTTTTTCGCTCTCTATAGACTAACACTATTTAAAGGTAGAAGGATCTTATCCATCCCACCACAATGCAGCATTATACATGCTTCCGAAAAGAAGTAAGCAAGCCCAAAAACCGAACTCCCACAATAAAAAGAAGTCATAAAACCAGATACTTCTTTTTGTTAAGTTACCGAATTGCTATGAAAGCTATGAATTTAATAGATGAACACAATATTAGTGACTATACTAATAAACCAACTGGTGAAAGTTCATAGCAAACACTGTTACAATAAAAACTAGTCAAGATCAACCACAACATGTAGTGTGTTTTGATAAAACCACACTACAGATAATACAAGGTTGGTGCTGAACTAAGCACCAACCCTAACAACCACCTATGCATTTCTCCCAGTACGCGTCTAGGTCAACATCAGGTCATTTCCAACAAGGTGAGGACGGAGACAAACCCGAACTTCATGTTCTTCTTCTGGACCATCGCGAACTTTTGGCACCAATATCTCAAGCACCGTTCCTGATTCATCATAATATGCTTCAAGTTTAGCATCTTCAGGAATTCTGGCTGGAAGAGGAATTTCTCTGACGAACTCTCCTGGAAGGCAGTGTTCTGAGGATGAAACTTGAAGCTTGAAAGTCCTATTCTGTCTCTTGATGAACGGGATCCGAGATGTGCTCAAACAAGACACCTTGATTATCCCATGTGTGGGTGTGTTCCGCCATGAAACTTTCACTCTTTGAAGATCTACAAATGGCAAGCTGATTACGATCAAATAACCTTCTTCATCTTCATAGATACTTTTCGCAGCTGTAACAGGGCCATAAGCATCCCTCATCACCCCAGTAAATTCATTTAACCAGTTTGGTTCATTTGGGTGAATTTCAAGGTCTGGAATTTGATAGGAAGGAGGATTCACTTGCAGATAACACTCTTCTTCAGTTCCATTTAAGAGGAAGTCCTTTTTCCTTTTGCCGTTGACAGGTAGTAGATCCATTGCGTCTCCATTGCTATGATTGGACGGCTGAGTTGACAAATTAAGTCCAGAACCATTAAGCAGTTTCTTTGAGTTGGAATGTGGGTTACTCTTTATTGGTGGAGGCGGCCTCTCAAGCTCAAATTCGGTGTTGGGGAGGTTTCTCCATGTGCTGAAATCACTAGCTTCCGGTGGGATAGTGAAGTTCGCATCCCTACCAGTGAGTTCCTTCCATCTTTTGCGCTCCTCTTCATCAAGAACCATGAGATTGGGAGACGACACAATCTCAATCCCATGAACACACTGCGGATTTGATAGGCCTCTGTAATGCTTCCTTTGCATCCTATGAGATCGAATGAAACCCCTATCAGCGCTAAACGGAAATGGACGTTCCCCTTGTCGAGAATGCCCATTCATGTAACTCCGTAGCTGCATCTTACCCAATGCATTCTCAGGTCTATCCTTGAATACCCACATATACATATTCTCCATATCATGTTGAACCATGAAAACATCAAGCTGGAGATCACTTTTATCAAACCCGGAAATTCCATTACTATCCCGGATCATCTTAGCCTTAGATTTCTCATTTAAAACAGGCTTAAAATAGAAACTAAAGAAAAACCAAGCACCCCAGATGCTATCTACACGTTTTGCACATTTCCTCCCTACTTTAGGCACACTAAGGAAAGTTTCAGTTTCATAGATCTGTGTCCCTAACCCAACATCAAGAATATCATTCCACGGTTGAGTAGGCGAGCTACGGTCAGCTGATAAGGGCAAATTAATATCAGGGGGACGAGTTATGACAACTTGGCGATTCATCTCAAGGTCTAATTCATCATGTGAAGAAGAAGCACCGGAATCCATGGACAAAAGGGTTGAAGGATGATGATTCTCCATTGACAGAGTTGTAAGAAGAGTATCTACCATTTCACAAATTTCTCCCTTGAAAATAGGGACTCTCTAATTACTAATCCTAGCTCCAATTCTTAAGTACCCAAATGAACTTTCTTGAAAAAAATTCAATCTTTACAAAGAACACATCCATCATACTAATCCCAACAACAACAACATTTACACCACCATCAAATCCTTTTTACTTATTCATCACATAACTACAAACCCTCCAAAACCCAAACAACAAAATAGTTAAAAATACCATAAAAGTCAAAAGAAAAACTAGATGAAGACTATATTCAACCCTAACCCAAGAATCTCATTAAACCCTCCAAAGACAGGTGAGAGAAACTGAGTAAATCTTGCAAACCCCATAATCTTTATTTCCCCCAAATTACCCTTTTTTTCACCTCTAATAAACAGAACTATATAATATAATTTGTATATCTTTTTCAATGTATAGTATTACCAATCTATGAATCCAAGACCCAAGAAAAGGACTAAATCAGAAGGGATCTTGGAAGAGTACCTTTTAGGATAAGCTTCAACAACCAAGAACCCACAAATACTAGGACATTCTGAAGAATCAATGGCTCTTACCATCCTCATCCTTCAATTTTTTTTCTACTATCTCTTTGAGGAATTTACACAAACACTTAACTTACATGAGTAAAATGAAGAAGAAAAGTCACACAAATATAGAGAAATGAAAAAAAGGGGACACCAAAAACAAATGCAATTTGGTATTTGGTGGTGACAAAGTGAAGTAAACAGAAATACCCTGTACTAGATAACACCGTAAATGAATGATGATTCAAGAATCATCACCGTTCATCTGGAACAACAGTTGTCACCGTTACTCAAAACGGTGACGGTGAGTTTTTGGACTGATATTGGTGGGGTTGGGGGTGGGGTCAATGAAAAGTGGGGATGGTAAAAACTAAAAGAGGATTGATAAGATCGTTGATCGTGGTGCACTGATGAAACTGCTCCATCATTAATTAGAGATTTGATTTTGAATGTGAGTATTAATATGGAGAAAATTAAGTTATAAGCGTCATTTTTAAATGAATCTTGCAATGCGCGATTCGAATGTAATCAAAATTCTAATGAATAATATTAGTCTTCTCTTAATTAAAAATCTCAAGTTCAAATTTAAACTATACAAAAAAAATTAATAGTGTACAACCTTCAATTTTATATGAGAGTTCAAATAAATTAAACTTTAATACAAATAACGTAGACATGATTAAAAGAAAAAAAAAAAGAAGAGGAGGATTGATAAGTTATTAATTGGGGGTTGGTGTGTAGTGAGTTGCTTGTACAATTTGAAGTTTTCTACTTCATTTTTAGATTAGTATTATTTATGTTTCCAACAAATTTGACATTAGGGTATTGGTCGGTACGATTCAAATATAAATGGTATTGGTTATCGTGTTTATTATATGCAAAATCGATAACGAATTAATAAATCAAAGTGTTGGATTATCACTTATCAATTATGAATAGTTTGATTATGGGTTTATTAATAAATAAGGTTATATTAATCATTTCTATGTAAGTTTATTGAAGAAAGATCTATTAAAAGCAGGAAATTATATGGATACAAAATTAATAACATTTTCATGATAAATATTTTTAAAATGTTTCCGATAAAATATATGTAAGAATAAAGAGATAAGTTTACTTCTCATCAGAATTTTGGATTAAACGATTAAGAATTGATAGTCAAAACAAGATTCAAACAAATAACCTAATAATTATAGGAGTATGAACGGTTATAAAATTGACAAATCAATAATCTGAAACTCCAACAACCTTATTATAAATTTAGATTATCGGTTTGACCCAAAATTTGTACAACCTTATTTATCGTACTTAGTTTATTCACAAAGCTAATCTATGTAGAATAATTTTTTACAGAAAAAAATAGGTAGGACTAGAGCTTTAAAGACTTTTTGAAGAATTAATTCAAGACTCGCTTTCATATTTGTAAAATATTATGAGGCTCACGTTGGAGCTTTATTCTATAATACTTATCACCTAATTAGGCTGTCTATACGAGTCTAACACTCAAAGCGCAAGCTTGCTTACAATTTCTATGCAAATGAGCGCAATTGAAATTTCTGAAAAATTATATATTTGTGTATTGATAAGACCATTTACTATTTCTTGAGGCTCATTCTCTCGCCAAGCATATATAAAATTGCCCAATTAGCACTATTGACTCTCAAATTTCTTTTAACAAAAATAATAAAAACTCAATTAATCAAACAAATATGACAATTAAGAGCAGCTCAAATATATAGCAAGTTATAGTGTTACATACTAATTGAAACATATGGGGGTGGGGGGTGGGGGGGGATATTATTTGAATATTCCTTCTAAAACTATATAACAAAAGATTATATATTCACTAGTCAATGATTTTCATGTCTTAATTTTATATATTTCTCTTTAAAATATGAGACATATTATTTGTGAAAGCTATCGCTATAGATAACGTATTTGTATTAAAAGGTATATTTAATATATAAAAATAATTTATTAAAAGTCTTATATTTAAAAATAAAATAAAATTAGAACTCTTAAATTCAAAATATTGACCCAATATTTTAAAGTGCTTCATTATAATTACTTAATTAGCCAATATTTAACCTACTTTACTGATTCAGTGTGGCAATATTCCATTTTAATTTCATCAAAATTTAGTGTTTGGGACAAGGACAACAATTTCCGATTGACTATATTATGCATAGGAACAAACAAACAAATTCTCTTTGATTATTTATTAAAAAAAACATTCGAGTTAATTTTATAGATTGTTACTCAATTTTTATTCAATTGCATTAAAATTACTAGATTATATTTTTATAACAACTCTAAGATACTTTACCTAAGTACTACAAAGGTCACTACACTATTTTTTTAAAGTAAAACATCCTTTAGTTTTATCTAAATATTTTTAAAAGTCACTAGGAGAAAATAAAATAAAATATTTTATATAATATTTAGAAAAAATTGAATGATCTTTTGATTCCAAAAAAATAAAATGTTTGGGTAACTTGGCGTGATTTTACAGTACAAGTTGGATGATATTTTTGTTACAAAAATAGATTAGTAACTTTTTGTGATACTCAAACAAATTAAGAAATTTTTATGTTACGAAAAGTAAATTTAGTAAATTTAATATAATAAAATAAAAATTAAAGTGATCATCATTTATGAAATCAACCAATAAATTTTGCTATTGTTGGTCAAGTTAACTTTATGTAAGTTTCACATTATTTTAAGAAACGTTCATGTTTTTGCAACATAAATTTATTATCATCAAGTAGTCCACGCCTCTTTTAATGGTGGTTTAATTTGTGGTCCTCTATATGGGACCTCATCCTTTGAAATATGTTCGAAAATATAAGTCGAGGAATTATCAAAAATAATTATTTTATTTCATAAAGATAAAAGTAAAATAGATTATATCTAGTTATTACTTATTTTGTTTAAATTTTATTTGTAAAATTATATTGATTATGTTATTGCTGGATATACATATGAGAACCGAGTATAAGAGCAGAGCTAGTAAGAATTCATAGTTTCATTCAAATCTTTTTCGGTAAAAATGTGTATATATGATCAAAATTATATTTCTATAGTAAATATTGAATTCTTTTTTATTTTATCATATATTTACTTCGATTTAAGATTATCTATATATAGTAGACATTGGACTCTATTCAACTTTTTTATGTGTTCACTTCTTTATATTTAAGTCTCCTTAATGCAAATTCTGATTCCGCACTCACCAAATAAAAAATAAACGAAGCATCTCTTCAAATGAGAGAAACTGAAAAGTGGGTTGGCTTTTCTATCAGAGTATTTGTGGTGCCTATTGATTTGTCAACATTCTTGTTTTTTTGTAACCCTCCAATAAACAAAAACTGACACTTAGATCCCCATTCTTTTAACTAAAAGTGCATTAATGCTTAAGGGAGCTTAATTAATTAATTAGTACTAACAATAATTGAATTATTTTAATCCATCCATAAGATTCATCATCAATCCTTGAATCTAGTTCATATATAACCTTACAAAGTGCATTCGTGGTGTTTTTAAGACATAGTTTATATGGTCCCTCTGTCTTGCATGTGCAATAATACATTATTATAAGCCCCAAAAGGACTTTTTGCCTACAAAGCAGATAGAAGCAAATTCAAGATTTAAAATGTATGAATTTTTATAATGATTCTAAATTTATATATATAATAATAATTAAATTTATAATTATATATTTATAAATATTTAATAAATTTCTTAATATATCTGATGATAAATTATTAAATTTATGTAAATTAATAACTTATGAGCTAATTCCGTCCCTACAACCAACCGCCCATTACAATTTTTCATGTTTCCTAGTATGACTCTTTTAGATGCACCCATAAAGCAAGGATCACCAAGAAATTTCTTCTCTGTTTCCTAAATAATCTAATTTAATCCATCTTTTAGTTAACGTTCTTTCTGTCCTATTTTATATGATTATACATATGTCACTAAATGTGATTAAAGAGATGATAAATAATTAAAATATTTAAAAATTGTTAATTTTACAAGATAGTGATAAACGTATTTGAATTTATCGGGAAAAATATGTCAAATATTTTTTGAGAAAGTTTTTTTTTTTTTTTTTTTTTTTGATAATAAATATTAATTTTGTA
>JAJOOS010006390.1:0-35230 GCA_029582725.1 Solanum chiquidenum
GTAGTGACCGGAAAAAATGATAAACAAATAATCTAGTTCATAATGATCTAATATGAATTTAATCAATTATGAATATGGTAGGAAGGAATAATTGAAAATAAAAACTGCATAAAAAACGAACATGACTACATATATGCATGACAAAATGATAAAAAAGTTATAAGACTTTAATCTTATATATACTTAAAGATATAGAAATAATTGAATTAAGAAGAACTATATGGGAAAAAATATTTAATGACTATGAAGATATATTAAATCAACAATGGTATGAAATAGACCTACACGATCTATATTTAAGTAATGACAAAATAGAATGGTACGATTTAGAAATAAATTCAGATTAAAATTAAATGATTAAAACAAATACCTCACCTACCACACTACCACCTACCACACTATCACTTCAAACAAATACCTCACCTACCAGTTCCGCTATGAAAAATTGGTATCAGGGGGCCATAAACCAAACTTAGCTTGTCCATGGTATTATATATATAACTACCTTTTTAACCAAATAAAAAAAGAAGAAGAAAAAAATGGAATTGTTTTTTTTTAAAAACAAAATATGAAATAACAAATATGAAAATAAATATTAAAAATTAAAAATAATTAACACATACAAAGTAATAATTGGTGTGTCGTATGCATTTTCTTTCTTATACTTGTAATTGATCGAAAAGTGAGATACTTTTATTTTTTTTAAATTATTTAACTAGGTATTAGGACCTTTATAAAATTTGAGTATCTTTTTTTTTAAAATGTTATAATTAAAGGAGATAATGATATATTTTCTCAACTTTAAAAATTTAACTAAAGAAACTTTCAAACAACATAATGTAGCCACTAAAAAAATAAAATAAAATAATAGTTATTGGACTTTTATTCGTTTGAGGGGGTCCGTTCCCGTTAAATTCTTTTTGAAGGATTAAGGAGAAATATTTGAAGTGGAGCCGACATATCATCGAACCTTCCGCTTCTTTGAACAAAACAAATATTACCGTCCGACTTGAAGACTTTTCTCTCTCTTTCTTAAATATAAACGACTCTGTTTCACTTTTTGCGTTCTTTCAAGTCCATATAGCCTGCTCATCTTTCTCAATAACTTCATTTTTTGTTCCCTTTATATTTTAGAGCTTAGCGCAAGAAGAAATATTAGATGACGACGATGGAGAGCTTAATTGGTTTGGTTAATAGAATTCAGATGGCATGTACTGCTCTTGGTGACTATGGCGCTGCTAATAATTCTTTCTCTTCCCTTTGGGATGAACTTCCCTCTGTTGCCGTCGTCGGCGGTCAGGTGCCCTTAATTTTCAACTTTTAACAAAAAATTTAAGAAAAAAAATTGAGTTTTGAAATTTATGGTCTAAAATACAATTTGACTATTTATGTGATCATTTCATTATCGTTAAAAGTGAAATTTTAAAAATTAAATTATTTACAATCATAGAAATATGTTTTTTTTTTAATTGAAATCACGTTGTTGTACTATTTACGTTATATATAAATTGTTGGTATTTTAGATTCAAGGAGTGAAAATGTTGAAGAACAATATTTTTTCTCACCTTTTTGTGTGTGTTGAACTCAGAGTTCAGGAAAGTCATCTGTGTTGGAAAGTATAGTTGGCCGAGATTTTCTTCCACGAGGATCAGGTCAGACACGTTACCTTCATTCTTAATTAAGGTTATAGTTTTAATAAACCACTTGTAGAAAATATTAATTGTATATGTTCCTGTTTGAATCACGTTGGCAAATGAGTGGTATACTCATATTTAGTAGTTTTGCAGGGATTGTTACAAGGAGACCCTTAGTATTGCAACTTCACAAGACGGATGAAGGGTTGCAGGAATATGCAGAATTCGGTCACGTCCCGAGAAGACCGTTTACAGATTTCTGTATGGTGATTGTAATTACTACCCCTCCAAAAAAAAAAGAAGACTTTTAATTTTTAATTTTCTTAATTCAACTTGAAATGAATAGTTTAGTACATTTGTAAATAAATAGACACTTCTTAGTCTGCAGTTACTTCTTTCATTCACGGTTCTTTCTCTTATTTTGTGTTTGAATGCCTACACACAATTCAGCATCTTTTTTTTCATAGATTGTTTTCTTTTACAGCACTCCTACGGAAGGAGATTCAGGATGAAACTGACAGAATAACAGGGAAAACAAAGCAGATATCTCCTGTTCCTATCCACTTGAGCATATACTCACCAAATGGTTTGCTCTATACTATTGTTTAAGGAACTCATTGGAACGTCCAAAATTAACTTATTTTGAGTTTTTTGGAGGTGTTTAGTTGGAATGGCTGTTTTAATATTTCCTCGAATTATTTTCTCGTATCATGTTCCTTTTGGTGGTCCAACTCTCCCTAATATAGCAAACAACTTCCTTTCTCACACTGACATTTTCATTTTCATGGTTGATATTATGCACTGGCAGTGGTCAATTTAACACTGATCGATTTACCTGGCTTGACCAAAGTGGCTGTCGGTATGTATTTTACCTTTTGCATAATTATGCATATTACTATTTATCATAGTGTCTTCAATAGTATCAATTTGTTACTGCAGAGGAGCAGCCTGAGAGTGTTGTCAAAGACATTGAAGACATGGTTCGATCATATGTTGAAAAGGTAATGATACCCTTAATTCTCTTTCTTGTGTATTCTTTTATATCTTTGAGAGTCCCCCCGACGACCGACTAATGAGGAGTATATTGGATGGCAACAACATACCTAATTGTTTGTTGACAAGCATGAACCACAGACAATTTAGAAATTTCACGTTCTTTTGTTCAAAATATGAAAGTAAACACCGGAAGAAGCCAAAGAGGGTGCAACATCTACTATATATATGTATAAAATGATTTCAACCATGTATAGACTGTAATTTTTAGAAGGAGGAGGTTTGGATGAACCCCCTTAGTCCTACCTAGCTCCGACCTTGCCTCAAATGGATTTAATCTAACAATAGACCAGTCGACTGTTTTCTCGGGGGAGCATACATCAACATTCCCTTACATTCAGATAGAAAAAATTCCTTGCAGATTGATCAAAAGCGTTTCTTTCTAGGATTTATAATCAATATGAATTTGGAGAATTATATGGTGCCAAAGAGTAACTGCTCCAATATTTCTATAAGTTGACAATTATGAGCTGGTAGACCTTTAATGCTGTATTACTGCATTTATCTTTCACTAACTACTAGTTGTGAATTTGGAAAACTATATCATCTATACATTCGTCATTTTAAATAGTCCAAGACTTTATTGTCACCTTTTTGGCAAGTTTATCCTTCAAAGATCATGCACATCGGGCTTAATACTGGAATTATTGTCATGCTGCTACATCTGATGGCTAAATTGGTACAGTTTAACCATCTGAACTGATAACATTTTCTTTGATATGTAGCCCAACTGCATCATTCTAGCAATTTCTCCTGCAAATCAGGACATTGCTACTTCAGATGCTATAAAACTTTCGAGGGAAGTAGATCCCACAGGTATATATTCTTGGGATGTAACAAATTGGAGTTTGCAATATTTTGGTAGAACTGTTCCTTCTCTATCTTTGTGATAATTTTCATCAAGGAGTTAAATTACTACTCATGCAGGTGAACGAACATTTGGCGTTTTGACTAAACTTGATTTGATGGATAAAGGAACTAATGCTTTAGATGTGAGTTCTTCTATCCTCTCCATTGATTGTCGACAGAAGTTTCTTGATTTTTTTGGTTAAACTATCTTCTTCTTCTTCTTTTTTTAAATAAAAATTGGGCCAGAGGTCTGTTTTTATTGATGAATCAAAATGAATTATCGACCAAATCTCCTAATTTTTTCAGTATTATTGAAGTTATTATTAAATAAAAAAACAATGTACCGTATCTAGTAACTGAGGCTTCAAGATGTCTATTATATTACATGGTATCGGAGTAGGCAAATGTCTTGAGTTCAAGTCTTACCATTGTCCATTTATGAAAAAGAATTTTTATGTGTTTAGCCTAAGAAAACATGAGGGGATGTGTTGAAAGATAATTAAGTACATATAAGTGCGTCCTTAATAATAATTTAAACTCTTAGATGAAATGGTCACACAATTTATCAAAACTATTACTATTTGAGGGTTAAACAATTATTTCTTTCCCTATGATCCTGTCTTATATTATTTAATATTCATAACTGTAAAATTGATATATTCTACTTTTTGCATAGTTTTTAAATTTGTAAATGTTATGCCGAAACGTTGAAGGGTATGATGTTCAAATTCAGATGAGAGTAGGTGTTGCGATCCCTGTACTCCGAAACCCCATTATTATTTAAGGGACATAAGTAATAATATTTGTCATGAATGATTTCTTGTGACGGTTATCAACAATGAGTTTATGTTCCTACAATTTGAGAATATATAATTCGGTGAATTTGGTATATCTATCCTATTGAACTATGAACTACTGTTGTTTCCTCCCTGTCCAACTGGTTCTCTCATTTCTTCTTTAATTTAGTGAGGACAGCCTCATCACTTATAGCATTTGAATTCGTTTTATTTTTCTAATCTAAGGTTCTCGAAGGAAGGGCTTATCGTTTGCAACAACCTTGGGTTGGAATTGTGAATCGTTCACAAGCTGATATAAATAAAAATGTGGACATGATCTATGCAAGAAGGAAGGAGCGTGAATATTTTGCAAGCAGTCCTGACTACGGGCATCTGGTTAGCAAGATGGGTTCAGAATATCTTGCAAAACTTCTTTCAAAGGTCTATTTTTAATGCTGTCTGTGGAAAAGAAAGAGTAATTAAAATATAGTCAACACCTGAGTTTTTTCTGTTTCAGCATTTGGAGTCTGTAATTAGAGCTAAAATACCAGGGATCATATCGGTTATCAATAAAAGCATAGATGAACTTGAATCTGAGATGGACCATCTTGGGAGGCCTATTTCTGTTGATGCTGGGGTAAGCTTTATTTTGTACTGCTGTCAGTGTTATTGTTGATTGAGATACTATATACTCAGTAACGTCACTACTCTATCTCAGGCGCAATTGTATACTATCTTGGAACTTTGTCGTGCTTTTGACAAGATATTCAAGGAGCATCTGGATGGAGGGTAGGTGGATTACTTTTTCGTTTCTTAATTTGAATTGTTTAACTACGTAGCTTCGCTATGTCTGAGCAATCCAAGCTTGCACTTGCCTTGGCTACTATGGAGTAATATGGTTCATTCATGTAAAATCATGTTCACATCCATAAAACTTGTAAGTCTGCATAGCTTGGGTTAGCATTTCGTGGGAAATACTAATGAAAGGGTGTCTTCTCGATGTCGATGGTACCAGACGAAAATAATCTGTAACTGTAAAAACTCCATCTGTCTATGTCGTTTACCATTTCATTAATTAGGAGTGTAATGCTTACCTGTAAATAGTGATCATTAATTTCCAATGATAACTTGGACATTAAAGCTCCTGGTTTAAAGAAATGTTGTAGTTTATATTTAACTCCTGAAACAATGAAAAATTAAAGTGCCACAAAACGAATGAAGAAATGGCGAGCTCTATGTGAGAGAAGAAATACATAACTTCATTAATATTTGTGCACAAGTGTTCTGTGCAGTTATTCTACATCCCAAACATTTGGTTTTGATTTAATTCATTGTTTATGCTTCTTCCTCGATCCATCTTACTTCCTCTTATGCTGTTTCCACGATTGCTTGGAGTATTCGTACTACAATAACATACCCTTGATTTAGTTTTGGGTTTTGGAAAACTTAGTTCTCTTTTAAATAAAAAGACCAATGAACATTATTGTTGTTGTTCTGTTTTGTCTGAAGTTTTTGGCCCTTTCTAAAAGGTTAGGATAAAAAGAATGCCTTAGCTTTTGTAGAAAAATGATGGTGCCATATATTCTTTAGCAAGTTTGTTTTTTTCTTTTTCTGAATGTTGATCTTCCTGAATCGAAGAGAAAAAAAGGAGAAAGAAGATTTGGGTATCCATTCATTTTACTCCTTCCTTGAAAGAGAGGGCACTGAGGTCCAAAAACAATAGATACTACCCTAATTTGGCTCACAAAATAATCCCCTTTATGTGTTGTTGGGAACTTATTCTATAAACTTGCATGTTTTTGTCAAGTTCCAGAATGAGACTTGCTTAGACATAATTGCTGTGAAGAAGTTAGATATAAGTACTATTTACTAATTACAACAACAACTATGCCTCAATCACCAGCAAATTCGGCCCGGCTATATAACTATAAGTCCTTATTGACGACAATCAGGGTTCATTGAAGTACTGTTTATTCATTGTTAGAAATATTTCAAAAGAGAGAGAAGTAGGTACATTGTTGCGAGCCATCAGATAGTGGCAGTATTTAAACATTGTTGAACCTTAGAAGTGAATAGAAATATCAACAAATGCAACCTGAAGTTTAATATGGACAAGGAAAATCAAATAATTGGAAAGAGTTCAATTAGATCACCACAATGCACAGGGGGGAGAGAGATAATTTGGAGATACTCCTCTAAGAAACACATGAACACTTGTATATTTTATGTTATGAATGTACGTGAAATTCAGCTAATCAATATATGGAATTTCATGAATTATACATCACTTGCTTCTTTCAGCCGTCCGGGAGGTGATCGAATTTATGGTGTTTTTGACAATCAGTTTCCTGCTGCTTTAAGAAAGCTCCCATTTGATCGGTATCTTTCAATGCAAAATGTGAGAAAAATTGTTTCTGAGGCAGATGGTTATCAGCCTCACTTGATTGCACCCGAGCAAGGTTATAGACGGCTTATTGAGGGAGCACTAAATTATTTTAGAGGGCCAGCTGAAGCCTCTGTAGATGCTGTAAGTACTTATTTTGAAGTTTATTGAAAGCAACTAACATACATGCTTCTTCCCATGACAACTAACTCGATGTATAACTAAGCAAAAATCCATTTATTAGGTTCACTTTGTCTTAAAGGAACTTGTGAGGAAATCAGTCGGAGAATGTCAGGTAATGTTGACCTGCGTAGGGTTAAGCTCTATTCTTCCCCTCCGTCTCCTTTTCTCTTCCTTTTCTAATCATGCTGATGGAGCAGGAGTTGCAGCGGTTTCCCAGTCTGCAATCTGCAATCGCTGCAGCCTCATATGAAGCCTTGGAAAAGTATCGTGAAGAAGGTAGAAAGACAGTTTTAAGACTGGTAGACATGGAAGCTAACTACTTGACAGTGGACTTCTTCAGAAAACTTCCTCTAGAAGTGGAGAAAGGGGGAAATCCAGCCGCTACACCTTCTGTAGACCGGTATGTCGAGGGTCACTTTAGGAGGATTGGTTCGAACGTATCATCTTATATAAATATGGTGACTGATACGCTGAGGAACACTATTCCCAAAGCAGTGGTTTATTGCCAAGTTAAGGAAGCCAAACAATCTTTGCTGAATTACTTCTACACTCAAATTGGGAAAAAAGAGGTGCTTACTTGACTTAAGATTTACATTTGTGTTTAGCATAAGTTTAATACGTGATCTAATAATTCTGGTTTTGGTTTGTTTGGATGAAAAACTTCTACATTTGTGCAGTTTAATTTTGACCCACGGTACTCAGAAATTTGATGAAACTAAGGATATGATATGATTCCACTTAATGTGCAAGATTGACTAGCATTGTGATGTCATTTCGTAATTTTTCCTCTAAAATTTAGTACTTGCCAATTTGAGAGGCTTGATATTCTCAATTCTTCTTTTTGGCAAGAGAATACATCTGAGATATACGTGTTGCAAATATAAATTTCTTATGCACCATAAGAAGCTCCGGCCTCCGAGTATCATAGCTCGGTTGTAAAACTTTTCGTGCAGGGTTCGAGTATCATAATAGCCAATACATTGTGAATAGAATGGGTTCTCGTAAGGGAAAGGAGAGTGGTAACATTTAGAGCTCAGTCTGTTCAAGTATTAATGGCTGCAGTATTTATCTTTCCTGTAACATAAGTTTTATCTCAGTTAAGCTTCTTTTATTTCTCTCACACAAATATCCAATTCAAATGATTACTCTTCTGAAGGGAATCAGATTAAACTTTGTTTTTCATACATTTAGTGATTCAAAGGCAGTGCTAATAGTAATTTTTGAGAGATTTTCAGGGTAAGGATCTGGGAGAACTATTAGATGAAGACCCGGCTTTGATGGGCAAAAGAGAGCAATGTGTCAAGAGGCTTCGACTATACAAGAAAGCAAGAGATGAAATTGAATCTGTATCATTGGTTCGATGAGATTTGGCAGAGGAACATTTATTCTCTATGACTGAATTCTTTGTCATTATTTGATACCACATATTCTTTCACTTTCTAGCCTTCCACTCTGGACACACATATTTTTGGATTAGACAAATATCATCTAGATTGGACACTAAAAAAAATGTTTTGAAAAATTGGAACATGACTCGGAATATGCAATTTGTTGTATAATTGTAATAAAAGAAAATCCTTTCCGATTTAATTTTTTTTAATGAACTGTACAAAAGAAACTAATACTACCTTTTTTTTTTGAAATTTTTGTTTCGAAGTGAAAAATCTCTGTTTTTTTTTGGAACTTTTGTTTTTAATAAATGCATAAGAAATTTTAAAACAAGAATTTTTTTTGTGTTTTCTCCTCTTTTTAATGTAAAAGTCGAAGGATAACTTTTTCTTTAATGTCATTAATCATTCTAAAATTGGTCAACATGAAAAAACCTTTCCAATAAATGCATATTCGGATGACACATAAAATCATCTATGTGTTAAAATAAGAGACAAATATATGTCCTAGATGGATCCGACCACTGTATTGAATCCTACCGAGTCAAATGCAAATGATGCAAGCGGAGCCTACTATGAATAATCATTTTATTAAGTTTTGCTAGGTTCAAACCTGATAGGGAAAGTTGTCGAGACTGACTTACTCAAGTGGACAATTGAAGTTAGGGAGGGGCATCATATCGGTAGTAGTGCTATTCCGACTTCATTGTTAGTAAAATCATGTCTAACTCGTGTTACTAGTAATCCTTCACTAGGTTCCAAAATGCTCCGGCGTTATCTTAATAGAAATTAGGACGCATATCTGCCTTCACGTAAACGTGTGTGAATAGTTTTTATAGACTCAAGGGGGTGCACAAGAGAAGAAAATTTATAGTACAGTTCAACGATATCAAAGCGATAAATGAGCGAGCAAGTATGATGACAAATTAATATTCAATTATTCAGTAAGAATTATTTTGATGGTTGACAAAGTGGACCAGGTTCTAAATGTTAGTTGCAGAGTGAAGGCGCGAGTGAATAGCTTGGAATTCGCGTAACTTTCTAAAAAAAAGGAAAAACCGATCTTTTGAAGAACTTCTTTTCTTGTAGGACTCAACTAGGGTTTTCAAACGTGCAAAACATGATGACTATAAAATAAGAAGTCCCATAATCAGACAACGGCTTTTGCACAAACTAAATACTCTTCAGCAAAAGGCAAGAGACGACTAAGGAAGCAGAGTACGGCTAAAGAAAGAAGGGCTAGAGTTCGGTTTTCTTTTGAAGTAAGTCTATTGTTATTGTGACTTAGAATCATTATTGAATTCTAATAGTTCTAAGTTCTAAAGTGAGCTTGAGAGAGTTGTAACATAAAGTTGTTGTAACTTCTTGGATAGTAGAGATAACAATTAGAGTTAATAGTTGGAATTGATATACTAGATTTAGTTTCTTAGATTATAAAGTTGTAATCTGAAACCGCTCTTTAATGTTAGAGAGAAGTTGTTGGAAATCCTACATGTTGTAGGTTGTGATTTTTCTTCCCTTGATTATGGAGATTTTCCACGATAAACATTTGAGTTCCTTCGTGTTATGTGTTTATGTTGAAGTGTTACAAGAACCATGTTCTTGTATAAAATAGGTGGTATAGGTTTCTTCAAGTTAGCATTAGAGCATGTCTTTTTGTTCAAAAGAATAAAATCTTCAGAGGATCAATGGTTGCACTACATACTACACAAGAAGGAGTGTCAAAAACAAGACTACCACTATTCAATGGAAAGTTTTATGGATGGTGAAGAAAATAGAATGATGGATTATGGGTGGGATAAGATCCAGGTATCTGGAGTGTTATTCTATATGGTTCTACTACTCCGATGAAGAATGGACTAGACTGACAAATTGATAATTGCAATGCTAAAGGAAAAAAAAGATCTTGATATGTAGAGTTGGTCCTGATGAATACAATAGTTTTAGCATATCCAGATGATAAAGGTGATATGACACATTTGCAAATGGAACATGAGGGAACAAGTCAATTCAAGAAGTCCAAGATTTTTAATCTGCATAGACAATATGAGCTGTTTAGAATGATGGAGGGTGAGATTATTCAAGACATTTACACTAGATTCATTTCTATCATTAATGAAATATATTCATTGGGAGAAGTGATTCCTACTGGGAAAGCTATCAAAAAGCTTTTTGAGTGTTCTTCTTGAATCTTAGGAAAGAAAAATGAAAGAAATTACTGAAGAACATGATCTTGACACATTGATCGTGGTTGAGCTTATAAGAAATCTCACAACCTATGAGCTAAAAAAGAATTAGGAAAAGGAAATAGGGAGAAAAAGGAAAAGAGAAGAACATGGTTCTTAAGGAAACAAAAAAAAAGAATGACTTCAAGGAAGAAAACTTAGCTCTAATGACAAAGAGGTTTCAAAGAATGTTCAAAAAGGGCTAAGGAATTCTGAGCAGAAGCTCTGAAAAGATGACACACAAGTAGCTCAGAAAATTGTTGTGTCACAAACGTGGAACTAGATCACTTCATCAAATTCTGTCTATATAGAATCTGGAGTTTAAAAAGAATAATCTAGGAAAAGGTGAAAGAGGCAAGGAGTGATCATACTATTCCTTCAAATCGAAGAATGGCCACCCAAGAGGCTGATCTTTCTATGAAAAAGGCCTTTGCGACAATGTGAAAATCATTTAGAGAAGAGTCTAACGAAGGAGGACCTGTAAATCAATATTTGCTCGCAATAGAAGAAACAACTATGTTTGATTCCCTAGCACAGGTATCATTCACTAAGTCAGATAGAGAAGAGAATCTTTGTCATTCCAAGGAGACAATCATGGATTTGATTGTAGGATCAGATTTAGAAGGAAATGAAGATGAATTACAATCTAAGGTAAAATTTCATTATATTAAAGAAAATCTTTATCGTTACTCTATGAAAAAGATGGAAAGTCTATCATCTGTCCTCTTTGACGCATACTATCCATCTTGTTCCGCAAAGGAAAATATGTTGACAAATTATGCATCTCTGAGACTAGAGAAATAGAATATGGAAAAAGAAAATCATAAACTTCATGAAAAGAAATGATCTAAATTCTTCTAGAAAAGAGAAAAATGAAAAAAACAATGCTCACATGGATCTAGAAAAAAACATAAAAGTATTGAGAAATATCCTTGTCACGACCCCAAGTACACCCTAGATGTGACATGACGTATAAGACCTTAAGAGTCCCTATACAAGACACTTAACATACAAATACACAATATAATAGAAATAATAGAATCTTATATCAAAGTACAATATTTGACATAAAAGCGGAAGTCTAACATAGTCTTCACAAGCCATCAATTATGTCAAAGAAGTGGTCGGGACGTAACTTGTACACCACTTAAAATATCAAAAAACTAATGACACCATAAAGCAATAAAAGTGACATGGTCCTCGGAACATGAGGACTCACAAACTATATTCGAATCCTTAAAGCGATTAACTTGCCACGAGCGGGAGGAGAGGAAACGTAGGCACAAGTATGCATTAGTACATGGAATGTACTAAGTATGAGGGCTATGCATAAAACATGAAACATGATCATAAAGGGACATAATAGAAACCTGATGTGCATGACTAAGTTAAACATAATAAAACCTTTTAAAAGAAGATTCATAATCATAAACATGGTCAATGACTCTTAAAATCATGAGTAAAGCTTCATAACACCTTTAAGAACAACTTAGGTCATTTTGTTGGATATTTACTATTAAATGACATAAACCACATGAGCTATAACATGGAATCTGGTGTCATGATCCCACACCGAAAAAAGATGTTCGTGCTTGCCCAGGCAAAGACCTTAAACTTCTAGCTTAGATGGATCCACTAGCTATGTCTTTCTAAGATAAACCTACAAGGGACGTAGTTAGGGATAATAAGATTGCTTCTACAGACCCGACCTGTAGTAACGGGAGACCCTCAATCTCAATATCCTCTCGGTGCTAAGTAAAATTTCCAAAAGAATAGTCATGAACGTAAACATATCATTATCCATGGAAAAGCACAATTAAGTAACTAATACAAGCTAAAGACATAATAGAGTAGCTCCTTAAACCATGTGAGAGAAAATCTTTCACAATTCATGCATATGTGAGAAAACCTTTCATAATTTCATTGATGCTTAACTTAAAGCAACCTAGATCATAAAACCGTTTTTTTCATAAATCAAGCATAAGTTTCATAAAAACATCATTATAGATTCATAGTTTCTTCATAAATTCTTGTCTTTTAGGATTCATAGTCAAAATCATGATCAATGCATGAGTTCATGTGATTCCAATTGGAAAGCATGTATTGAGTTTCAACAATCATAATAACATCAAATTCAATAAATTGAATCAACATAAATAGAACCCACGGAGAATTGAATGAAAACCTACTTAATTTAGTTGAAATTGAACTTGGAGAATTGAGAATACATTGGGGCTCAATGAGTGAATGGATACGATTGATGAAGCCTTACATACCTTGCTATTCAAATCACAAAAGCAATGGTGAAAAAGGAGAATTGACTTGAAACCCTAGCTTCTTCTTCTTGACCTTGAGAGAGAATTGTAGGGGATGAATGTGGATGAGATTAAGGGAATTTGAGGGAATGAAAGAGTTGGGTTAGTTTTAGGAATAGAAAAGTAGTTATAGGACTTAGAAATAGGGGTAAAACGACGTAATATAGGTATTAGATGCATAGGAAAAGACCCAAATACCCTTAAAAATAACTGTGGGATGGTTCCTACGGTTATGACCTACTGTCCGTAGAACTTTCTACGGTCTGTACAGGTCAATCGTAAAACCAACTTTAAAAACCCAAATTTTACCTTACTTTCCATGAGACCTTTCTACGGTCCATAAACCCCATCCATGGAACTCAAATTTTAGTCCAAAGTTTTACTAAGTTTGAACCCTTTCTACGATAGCAAATCCTATGACTCGTAGAACCAACAACGACCCTTCATTTATTTCCATAGAACTGAGGTCTTTAATCAAATCTCTGAATCATCCCAATGGATCAATGCTACGTCCTTTCAAAAATCCTATGCCTCGTCTTGTCAAGTCGTAGGTTCAACATCAGAAACTTGAAATTCCAAAACTTGACTCAGCTTCCTATGAGTGCCTTTCTACGGCCCGTAAGACTGCTTCAACAAATTTTCTGCATCTTTTCTTTCAAACTTGACTTTCCAATTTTTTAGGTGCTACAATATCCTACCCTTGGGAACATTAATCCTTGACTGTGTCTGAAGCTAGCATGAATAGAGTAGGAGAGAACTCACAGCCCAACATGAATGCAAATTTCATCAAAATGCACACTAAAATGGAGAATCACTCCAAGCTAAATCATAACATCAAAATCAAGTTTTCATGAACTTGCATGCATATGGAAACATGAGAATGACTAAAAGGCTTAAATCCAAAAGAATGAACTGTGAGGAACTAATACCTCAAGCTAGAATAGGAGCGGAGGAAAAGATAAGGATATCGGGAAATTATATTGGCTTTGGCATCACAAGTAGCACCCTCAACTAATTGATTACTCCAAGGAACTTTCACGGAAGCAACTTATTTGTTTCTTAACTTCTGGACTTGCCGGTCTAAGATTTTAACCGAAACCTCTTCCTAAGAAATATTCTCTTTCACTCCAAAGCCTTCCAAAGGAATTATGTATATGTATCTCCGACATACTTCTTCAACAAGGTGACATGGAATAACTGATATACTGATGCTAAGTCATTAGGCAAATCAAGTTCATAAGCAACTTTACCAATACGTCTCAAAACCTAATAAAGCCCATATATGGGGGGGGGGGGTAATCTTCCCTTTCTTTCCAAATCTCAGTACATCCTTCATGGGTGAAATTTTCAAGTAGACCCAATCATCAACATTAAATTCAAGGTTTATTTTGCTATTATCGACATAAGACTTTTTTCGACTTTGAGCCATTTTCAGTCTCTCATGAATAAGTCAGACCTTTTCCATATCCCTATGCACCAACTCAAGCCCTATCAAAGCAACCTCACCAATTTCAAACCAACCAATAGGAGACCTACATCTCCTACCATAGATATCCTCAAATGGTGCAATCCCAATGCTAGAATTATAACTATTATTATAAGCAAACTCAATCAAAGGAAAATGATGATCATCCCAATATCCCTTGAAATTAATTACATATTCTCTTAACATATCCTATAATGTCTTAATAGTACCCTCGGCTTTTCCATCCTTCTAAGGATGAAAAGTCATGCTAAGTTTAACTTGAGTATCAAGACAATTATGAAACTACTTCCAAAACTGAGATGTAAATTGAGTACCACGATCTGAGATAATGGATAAGGGCATTCCATGAAACCTTACCATTTCCCTAGTATAAATCTTGGCATAATCTTCCGATGACAATGAAGTCTTAACGGGAAGGAAGTGAGCAAATTTTGTCATTTGGTCGACAATAACCCAAATTGAATTTAACTGTCGACGAGTGCGAGATAAACCCTTAATGTAGTCCATATTCAAATCTTCCCACTTTCATGTAGGAATACTAATGTCTTGAGCCAAACCACCCCATTTTTGATGCTCTACTTTCACTTATTGACAATTCGGGGACTTATTCACAAATTTCAGAATATCCTTCTTCATCCCATTCCACCAATAGACTTGCTGCAAATTAACGTACATCTTAGTAGTTCCCGGGTGAATAGAATACCCAGCACTGTGGGCTTTTGTTAGAATCTAATTCCTCTACTCATCATCATTCAGAACACATTACCGAACTTGATATCAAAGGACACAACCTCCCCCTTCGAAGAAAGCCTCAATAGATTTTTCAGAAGCTGACTTCTTGAAGTCAACTAGTACTGGATGAGGATCTTTCTTAGCCTTCACATATGATACAAACGACGATTCTGATTCGTTATGAACAATCAGACCCCCCTCATTAGAATCAACCAAGTGAACACACAATTGGGCCAACCTATGAACATCACTGACTTACTCCTTCTTATCACCCTCAACATGAGCAACACTTCCCATCGATAGCTGACTAAGAGCTTCCGCCACCGCATTTACCTTTCCAGACTGATAGAGGACACTCATGTCATAATCCTTAAATAATTCAAGCCATCTCCTTTGTCAAAGATTCAAATCCTTTTGAGCGAACACATATTTCAAACTTTTCTCACAAGATTCCAACCATTTGAATTTTACCTTCTTTTGAGTCAATACTGTCAAAGGCAAAGCAATACATGAAAATCCTTCCATAAACCTCCTATTGTAACTGGCCAAGCCTAAGAAACTCTGTATATCTGAAGCGGACAAGGGTCTAGGGAAATTTTTAACCGCCTCGATTTTCTTATGATCTACTTGAATATCTTCACTGGAGAAAATATGGGCAAGTAAAACAATAAACCTCAACCAAAAGTCACACTTGTTAAACTTAGCATACAATTCCCGATCCTTGCGCAATTTTTTAACACAATCCTCAAATGCTCAACATGCTCATCCTCACTCCATGAGTAAATCAAAATATCGTCAATAAACACAAACATATTAAGATATTGCTTGAAGACCATATTCATCAAATCCATAATTACCTACGAGGCATTAGTCAAACAAAAATATATCACAAAAAACTAGTAATGATCACACCGAGTTCGTAAAGCCGTGTTCAAAATTTCACTCTCCTTTACTCTCAATTGGTGATAACCCGATCGGAGGTCAATCTTAGAGAAGTAACTTGATCCTAGGAATTGATAAAACAAATCATTTATCCTTGGAAAAGGATACTTATTCTTAATGGTAACTTTATTCAGTTGTCGATAGTCGATGCACATTCGGAGAGAACCATTCTTCTTTCAAACAAACCACACCGGAGCACCCCATAGTAAGATACTTGGGCTAATAAAAACCTTATCTACCAAATCTTCAATTGATCCTTTAGCTTCTTATACTTCGTCGGGCCATATGATAGAGAGGAATAAATATAGGCTGCATGTCAAGGAGAAGTTCAATACTGAAGTCTATCTCCCTTTCGGGAGGAATACTAGGAAGGTCATCAGGAAATATTTCCAGAAACTCATTTACAATCGAAAATGATTCAAGAGTACAAATTTCGGAATATGTATCCCTAACCCGAAAAAGATGGTAAATGCAACCCTTAGAAGTATTTTTTCTAGCCTTTAGGAAAGATATGAACTGACCCTTAAGAACATAATTTCTCTCTCCCATGACATTATAGGTTCATTCAAAACCTTAAAAGTGATCAATCGGTCCTAGAGTCTATGGAGGCATAACATGCATGAGGTCAATCCATCCGAGGAATAACATAAAAAATCTAACATATCAAGCTCTACAAGATAAACATGAATGACTCTATGAGAAAGGAAATAGGATAATTTCTATAAAACTCCTAGTTACTATAGAATCACCAATAGGATTAGAGACACGAAAGGGATTAGAAAAGATTTCGGGACCAATATCAAATCTCATGGCCATATAAGGAGTAACAAATGACAAGGCAGCACCCGGATCAAGTAAACCATAAACAACAAGATGAAAGACTCTCAACATACCAGTCACAACATTTGGAGAACCCTCACGATCCTGTCAAATCTGAAGAGCATAAAATCTATTTTGCTTCGGAGCACCCTAACCAAAACAACTCGGTTGAAATTTTGTACCATCCATTCCTTTAGTAGCAAACAATGTGCAATATCTCATCTTGTGACCATTCTTTCCACAACTAAAGAAACCATCTGTGCTGAACAAACATTTGCTATCATGTTTCTTACCACACCTAAAGCAAGCGGGAATAAAAGATCCATTACCACCACCTTCTTGAGGCTTAGAGTTAGAGGCCCTATCTTTGTTAAACTTAGGAGCCGGATATCACGACCCATGAGTACCCCCTAGATGTAACACGACGTACTCGACCCCGACGGGGTCTCATACAAGCCCTTAGCATAATCATAAACATAAGTAATAGAATTGATGCAGAATTAAAACTTTTTACAATAAATGTCTTTTCATAAAATTGAAATAGAAATCTAGACATTGTCTCCACAAACCATCTAGTACAATTGAGAGTCAAAAGGGTCATAGCCCTTTACAATAAAGTCTCTAAGTAGAACATACAAAAGGAAACTAGAAAGAGTAGCTCTTGTCCTCGAACCATGAGGACTCACCAAGGCAAGGAGGGAATCAATCCAAGCCTTCAACCGAAGAGAAACAACTTCAACAATCCAAACCTACACTTTGTGGAAAAAGGTAGAAAATATGGGTTAGCACAAAAATTACTAAGTATGGAAGCCATGCATAAAAATCCTTAAAACATGCTCAAAAGGGATATTTAGTTCAAACCATGCATTTTTTCAAGTTTAAAAGCCATTATGCACATTTGTGAAGAAACATAAGTCACACCATATCATAAGAAACCCAAAGCTATACTTGTGCAATGCATAGGTAAGATCACATAATCCTACCTAATGCTAAGTACCACCTTTAGATCACCAACATCATACATATCATACCTTGAACTCATCATTAGCCAACATTCATAGACAATGGGATATTCATATTCATAAATTGTAGCAAGTAAAGTCATCCCTAAGAACAATACATAGCATACATGCATAATTCATAAGTTTTCATAGCATAAGAGAACCTTACCACAACCACTCTTAAAGCCTACTTGTGCAATGAACAAGTGGAGTCCCATACCCCCACTCATACTAAGTAGTACCTCTTAAGAAGGCATAGTTATTGTTCATGTTCTTGTCATATTCATATTCTTATCATATTCATATTCTTATCATATATGGAAATATAGCCTTAACCGACATAGACCATGTGAGCTACATGGAATCCGGTGTCTTACCCCCACACTGAAAAGAGGTGTCCTACTTGCCTAAGGTAGAACTAACATATTAGCTTTTAGGTGGATCCACTAGCTAAAGGTCTATGTGGGCACATAGTTATGGGTCTAGCTAAAGGTCCATTGTTCAAACCAAGCTTGAGCAACACCCTTGTGTTGATAAGTAGCCAAATTCTCCTTTTAAATCGTAGTCACTCCTATAATTCTCATCAATAATCTCTTGAGGATCCTCATCAATCTAATAACCTTGGATTCCAGAGGATTCATCCTAGTGAAGTCCCTTATTCTTGTTACTAGCATACCCACAATTGGGTTCACGAGAGAAATGACCTCTCTCTTAGCTTGGGCCGTCATAGCTTGAGCCCAAACTTCGAAAGTAAATACGAATTCAAAATAAGTCGCTTGCTCATCAAAATGATGTCACGACCTAAGGGTATCCCCTAGATATAAAAAGGCGTATAAGACCCCAAGAGGCCTCGTATAAGCAACTTAGTATATCGTAACATAAAGTAATAGAAAAGGTGCATAAATTTAAAATGTCTCAACCTAATCAATGTCTTTTATAAAAATAGAGGAAGTCTAACGTAATTGTCTCAAACCATCTAAACAACATGAATAAAGTCTTGGGTCACAGCCCATACAATAGTCCAAGACATGAAACAAAAAAAACATAAAGGAAAGTGGCGATCACATCCTCGAACACAATGAGGACTCACCAAATCTTCACTTCCTTGATCAACAACGAAGCTAGCCATGAGTGTGAGAATCTATATCGCCAGAACCTACATTTAATAAGAATGTAGGCAAGAGTATGCATTAGTACAAAAATGTACTAAATATGATTACTAGCATAAACAACATAACATCTGCATTAGTCAACATAAGACATGAGGCATAAGCATAATCAAGACATAATAAGCATCATAATGGAAGAGGAATACTCCCTTAAGTAACATCACTTAACCTTAGCCAAGACTTAGGCCATATGCCTCTAGACAAGCTAACATCATGGAAGGCATATCTAGCAACACTCCAAGAAAATCATCTTCATACTTACTTTTAAAGATATGGGGATTCTCCTCCTTGCCTAACTTACAAAGGCTAATGGGTATTCGCCTCTTGCCTTACTTACTTTAAGATCACAGGTACTCACCTCCATGTCCATTCATCATAGAATGAACGTGAGGAATCACCTCTTGTTCAATTCTAAAGAGTATGGGGATCACCTCATATGCTTACATATGGAGGTCAAGGGTAATCACTTCTAGCCTCATCAATTACATAAGCTTTTAGTCTAGATTCATTTTAGGTGAGAAATCCTTTCAGCCTAGAATCATTTATGTGAGTAAACCTTTCACATTCATACATTCATAATTAAGCAATTCATGTGGGAAGTATTCCTTCCTCAACGATAAAATCAGTTACCAACAATTCATATCATAGGCTTTACTCTCAAAGACCTAGATCTCATGATCATCATCTAAGATTCATTATAAAGCAATTCTAATCATAATTCATCAATCCTACAAGGACAAGCCTAAACCCATAAAGTTTCCCTTCATGACATCAACCCAATCATATCAATTCTACCCTAAAATCATAGGATAAACATGGGTACATGTAACTTCATCCTAAATACATGAAATTTTATCAATTCAATCATGAACAATCACAATCCACTCAATTGGATTGACAATCATCATAACCCACAACATTGGAAGAAACCCAAACTAGAATTGTGGAATTCTTCATCAAATTGGGGAAATTCTAGGGGACTCCATGGATGAAAAGCCATCATACCTTCATTACAAAGCCCTCACAAGCTTGAAGATTGGAGACGTGACTTGAACTTAGCTTCAACTTCTCCCTTCTTCTTCCAACTTCTAGAGAGAGAATTTTTGAGAGGAGTTTTGGGTTTTCTTTAGGGATTTGAGAGAACGACTAGAATGAGGGGTTTTGGGGGTTAAAAAAAATAATACTTATATAGGTGTTTTAGACTTGGGAAAAATGACACCACTTCAATTAAATTAAAACTGGAAAAGATCCATAAGTCCCCAAAATAACCATCTAGGACTGATCAACGAGACCACGACAGACGGACCATGGATGGACCTACGGTCTGTCCTGGCAGTCATCATTTGTGGTCAGAGATTTTTGGGCAACTTATGACTCCATGACCCATGGGCTATAGTACCACCTATGGTCCGTAGGTGGCACCGTGGATGGCACCTGGTTCTACTAAAATTTTGCTTAGTTTCCCCTTTTTTGGATACGGGGTGTTACACTAGCCCTCTCACTTAACCCTAGTTTACCTTACTAGTTTCCGGGGTTTTACAAATGATCAACTATCACTCGAGGAACGTTAGGCTCGTCATTCTCGCCCGCATTCCTTCTCACATAATCTCTTCGAGGGGCCATTTATTGAAAAGGATCGAACATGATTTAGGAGAAGAATGTTTATAGAGATAGACTCTATGACACAACTTTAGAGTAATGAAAAAAGTGAAATTTCCTAAATGTTTTGTAGTCTACTATTCATAAAAGTGGTGTGCTTCACATTCATGAACAGACTCTACTAAACCTGGCTTGTCAGAAATCCTAGGACCCTTTCTAAAATTTTGTGCTCTAAATACCAAGTTTGGCATAACCCAAAGGGTTGCTTTCCTTGATAGGTTCTTTCCCCTTGAAATAAGGGAGGCAAAGGCAATTGAATTCATCAACCGCTGTCAAAGAAATATGAGTGTGAAGGAATATTCTTTGAAGTTTACATAATTATCTAAGTATGCTCCTACAATGATTTCTGACCCTAGGGAAAGAATGAGTAAGTTTGTTTCGGGTGTGTACGAAATGGTGGTCAAGGAATGTCGTACCACCATGCTTATCAATGATATGGAAATTTATCATCTCATTGTTCATTCTCAACAAATAGAATAGGAGAAACTTTAGGAAAGATCCAGGAAGACAAAGAAGGCAAGGACCGGTGATTGTAACTTCTTACATTTAAGGTCAGATGAAAATGATAGTTCTAGATTCCGACAAAGGTTTTCCGTTCAAGGTTCCTCCAATGCTCCTCCTAACTTCAACAAAGATATGGTGTCTAACCCTAAGCCTCAAGTAGGGAAGGGTAGTGGATCTTCTTTGTCTACTACTTCATTGCTGCTTATTGGTGTTCGAGAGAAACCGATTTGATTCAGGGTAAATTGTTTGAGAGAAAATTTACCCCCACTAAAGTCTAGCTTAGTTACCAATTTACATCGATTTACTATCAATATCATTTACCCGGTTGTTTATTTTAGCCCATATTCCTATCACATCCCAAGAATCCCGTCTCCATATTTATATTTCTATATTATTTGCTGCTTATAGTAGATAATTGACTACAAAACCCCATTTCATAATTGACATTTGTGTCACCCTTTAATTTGATATGTTTTTCTTCGTATAAGTCTTTAGCTATAATTGACTTGAGTGAAGTTCTTGCTTTTCTCTTAATTATCGATTACAAACCTCTCCCTTGGGACTCGACCCCAACTCACTAGTTGGGTTATATTACTATTGAACGACCGTGGATGCTTAGTATTGGATGAAGCACCTGGATACGTCAAAACAAATTGGCGCAGCTGGGGGAGTGGTGTTACTTGAGAATTTTTTGTTAAGTTGGATTTTGTTCTTGTTAGTTATAGTTCTACTTACTTAATTTTTAGTTTTGTTTTTGCTTGCTTGTGTATTGCAACATGAAAGATGACTGTGAATGGTAACTATGGGTATCAAACGGATCACCCCCTTTTGAAATTATTGAATCTTAGGGACAACCTCCTAACTTTCAAGCAAGTGGGGTGTGAAACTATTCATGAGATGTGGCCTAGGTTTAAGGCATTACTACAGTAGTGCCCAGCTCATGGAATGCGCGATAAATTGCTACTGGAATGCTTCTATCGGGGTCTTGGTTCCGACAATAGAAGCATTACTGATCAAATTTTTGCTGGTTGTTTGACACAACAACCCTATGAAGTGGTAGCCCAACTCCTTGATGGCATGATTAAGACCAACAAGGAGACATAGAAGGATCAAGAATGGGCCGTAATGCTGACTCTACTGGATTACTTGTCCAAGAGAGTCATGGAATTAGAAGCACTGTCCATGAAAAAGGACGAGCACTTTTCCCCTCGCGAGGGTAAAAAGGTGAAGAAGCAGAAGGGTAAACAAAATGAGGAAGTCCTCTCACTCATTCTACACAAGATTGAAGAACAAGATAGGGTGTTGAATGAGATAAAAGAGAATATCGAAATGCTGAATCAGATGACAACCTCTCATTCCAAGATTATTCAACTACAGGATGCCTAGATAAACCAAGTACTATTGTGTCTCTACTCACAACATAAATAGGGGTCGCCTAGTGACACCATGGACGACCCCGAAAATGAAGTTTAGGTGTTGACTTGTGTCGTGCTGCGACGTTAAATAAAACGCTTCTTGGGAGGCAAACCAAGGTTTTATAGCTTTAAATTATTATTTTAGAATAATGGTGTGTTGATTGTGCAAGTTAAAGTGTGGGAAATGTTTAAAAAGTGCAAATTGGCAAGCTAAAGTCCAGTCGGCGAAACGCCGAGGAGGTCAGCGATCCTGACCTAGACCGCTGTTAGACTCAAGACAACTTTAAGGTAGAGTCTGTAAAACTCGGCGAGGTAAGTGACCACTCGACGTGTCCCCGAGTGGTTCGGTGAGCTCGACTAATATCGCCGAATGGGCGATATCTGGACGGTTTATTGAAGGGCCAAAGGTTTAAATTTCAAACTCTTTCATTTTCCCCTCATTTTTCATCTTCCCAAACTCGCACCTATCTCGTATTTTCGATATTTCCACACTCTATAAGTATTTTAGTTGATCGATTAGTGCTTGGATTTGGATTACATTGCCGCCTAGCATTTCAATCTTATTTTTATCGGCATTTAAGGTTGGTTTTCTGAATTTCTCATTTATTTTTAGTAATTTGTACTCTTATACAAGCAATATTATGTTGATGATGTGTGCTGGACCTCTCTGATAGGATTAGAATGTTTGAATGCCTGTTTGTAATTTGATAATCCTGCCCGTAATGTTTTCAATGTTAAATTCCCATTTTTTTTTGCTCTAAAATGTAGTAAATTTTGTGGGGTTGTGCTTGCATCTTATTTGTCTTGGTTGGGTGAACTCTGAGTAGCCTGTACACTACTGGAAAATAGGCCTGTGGCAACACAGAGAAAACCGTTTCTATACATAGCTAAATCGTTGCCATATATCTAGCACAACAGGTTTCCATGCGTTACCTTAGCTCGCGTGGTCATAGAGCTATGGCAATGATTGTAAACTATGCGTTGCCATAGACACTCCTATAGCAACGATTATGCCATCCTTCTGATGCGACCGAAATAGTTGGTAAATGCAACGGTCCATAAGCGTTGCCGTAGAATATATATTGCAACAATTATTTTCTTTATAACAACGGATATTTTTATAATAAATAAACGATTTCCAGTTCTATTGCAACGACTGTTTAACCTATTGCAACGGTTTCCTATTCTATTGCAATTGCTTTTTTCATCTATTCGACGTACGTACGGTTCTAATTAATTAACAACATATTGAAATGATCTTTATGAAATAGAAATCTTAGTTGTAAGACACTATCAATATATATATAATAAATTATAATACAATATACATATATAATTAGTCGTCCTTCCAAAAGGTTTTATAAACATTCACAATTCAAAATATCTAACAAGAGATCATAATATATTCCTAAAAGCAAAACATATGTTCAAACCCAAATGATTCGTTAGGTATTTCATCAGTATTAATGAGTTACGATATAAGTTTTTAAATGTTTGATAGAACAACGAATATCAGAACTATCTAATATCAGAAATTCAGAAATCTTCTCTAGTAAGGTCAAGATCATCTTCATTGCTATGATCTTCTCTCCTTTCTTCATTTTCGATACCTACAAAAAAAGAAGTTGCATAAAGTTATATCCGTTTGATAATAAGTTGTCTAACAAGAGGATAAAGAACTTTCTTAAAACAAATTATCTATGAATTTTATCTATTTAAAAATTACCCTTCCAAATAATAAAAGATTTCATGATGTCCATTAATTCTCCATAGTTTTTCATCCAAAACCATGCTTCTGTAACACGAGAGATTTGTCCAAACCTTTATTCAGAAAAGAAGCATTGCAGATAATTCTAACAGACTTATCTATCAATTACTTAAGCATTGGAGATAATTCAGAAGGGCAGCATTGCAGAAAACTTTTTCATCCAAAACCATGCTACTCAATAAATGAACTCTTTTAAGATGGTAGAAGGAACAAGTTGAATGTTAGCCTGTATATCCAAACACCTACTTATGCCAAAATGTTGGGTTATAGATTTTAAATTTAACCCTGAATGTATCATGCACGACTATACCCCTGTGAGTTACCTTCCCAGGTCTGCCAGTGGGATATTGGTCGAGAGAAGCACTGAGTAAGGTTGCTAGTGCCATTGGCCTGCCTTTATACACTGATAGTTTTACTGCTTCGATGGATAGAATATCCTACGCTAGAATTCTTGTGGAAACTGATGTATCACAATCCCTGATGTATCCAAACCAAAATGCAGGCCCTTCTCAGAATGTATAACAAGAGGTAAATGTACAACAAGAGCTAGTCCAGGTGCTTAGGCAATAGTTCAATACTCCAGCTATTCAATACTTAGGCAACAATTTAATAGTCAGGCATGTCAATACTTGCGCAACAATTCAATACTCAGGCAGGTCAATACTCGGGCAACAAATCAGTTTACTACTCAGGAAACAATTCAATACTCAGGCAACAGTTTAATAGTAAGGCAGGTCAATACTTGCGCATCAATTCAATACTGAGGCAGGTCAGTACTCGGGCAACAAATCAATTTACTACTCAGGCAGCAATTCAATACTCAGGCAACAATTTAATAGTCAGGCAGGTCAATGCTTGCGCAACAATTCAATACTCAGGTAGGTCAATACTCAGGCAACAAATTAATCAGTTTACTACTCAGGAAACAATTCAATACTCAGGCAATAGTTTAATAGTCAGGCAGTTCAATACTTGCGCAACAATTCAATAGGCAGGTCAATACTCGGGCAACAAATCAATTTACTACTCAGGAAACAATTCAATACTTCGGCAGGTCAATACTCAAGAAATAAATCAATTAAATACTCAGGTGGATATGCAAGCAAATGATAATGTCTTCTCAATATTTAGGCATTTCTGCCAATCTTGCTAGTTCTAACTAGCAAGCAATAAACAATGATGTGCACGAATCATGATCGAGTTGTTCAAAATAGAATATAAGAAGAAGAAATTTAAAAAGTAACCTTGATTGTTAAAGCCAACAGATGGACGATTGATTAGTTGAAGAGCAGCCCTATCTCCGGGCGAATCTACAGTGAATCTTAGCATATTAGGATCAAGTGTTAATCTTGGATTTAGACGCTGAATTTTTGCAATGATGTTCACTGTAACATCTCTTTCCATTGTATCTTTTTGCGCATTAAATTTTTCTTGCATTCTTTGTTGCATCCTCTTTTCCATTTCCTCGATTTTTTTCTGCATCTTTTCATCATCAACAGTTTGTGAAGAGGGACCAAAATCTCCTTGTTTATGTTTCAAAAGAGTCTTGGTTACTCCACGTCCATATAATCTTACTCGATCGAGATGATCTTGCCCCATAACTGTTGTAAATGCGTCAACAGATTGAGTAACATCTTCACTTTGTTGAGTTTCTATCCTCTCCATTTCAGCCTACATATCAGGTTCAAGAGAAGAGAGTTCAATTAAATTGAATCGATCATATATATAAGGAAAAAAATTTCATATCGATCAACGTAGAATCAGAAAATTTCATACTATTTTGGCAATTGTATCTTCATGTGAGTCCTTGTATACTCGGTCAGGTTTCCTTTTTCTAGTAGCCACAAATAAGTCCTTACTTGACAAGGCATCAGGAGTTTCCTTCTTTTTTCCTAGTTACATGCAAGTCACCATTAAAATCTTCCTAAACAAAGTGAACAAGGTCATAGTAACTATACGAGAAAACATCAAACCTCGCGAATTATAGCAAAACTTGTCTTGCCAACAGTGTGTGGATACCTCAACTTTTTTTGATTCTCTTTATTGGTGTGGGATGTCTCCTGCAAATAAATAAAGTCATGATTCAAGCAGATACTAGAAGTAATGGAGAAAAAAAATACTTATGAGCTATTCAAAGTTTATTTATCACCTTAGCTTCATCAGAGTTCCAATATTCAAGTATTTCCTTAAATGCAGATTCTGAAACAAATTTAGGCCTTTTTGCCATTCGAGTTGCATTATCGGCATAGGCATAAAAGTGAATTTTCTTCAACCTACACTTATACCCTCTCCAAGCAAGTTTAATTGCTCCCAAAGCCCAATCATTTCCAACTTCAGGAATGTTATGTTTTTCCTACAATTTAATCCAATTAGATCAGCACAAGAAAAATGAAATATTTCCAACCAAATAATGAAACAGTGAGAACATCAAACCTTGATATAGTTCCACATATCATCATGTGTCTTGAACATCTTCCAATTAAATATATTAAGAGGACAAAATGTTCCGTTTCTTTCCAATGTGCCAAGGAAGCTGCCCAATTCACTTAACACTTCTTTAGTAGGACCAATGGCCTGGTTCAACTCATTTAGCATGATCAGTTTACGGTCACTTCGTACATGTACAACCTGCATTTGTGTGCCACCTCTTTTTTTCTTGTTTAGGGTAGGGTCTACAATAATATGAACAGAGATTTATAGTTATTCAGACAACTTTTGGAATAATATGAACTTAAATCTATATATGCTTGCCTTGTTCCTCAGATTGGTTATTTCCTTCAAGATTGGTAGAATTTTGTGGACGTTGCTGCATTTGTTCCTGAACTAGCTGTGATGCAGGAGTACTAGAAAGTTGTGACTATTGTTGCACTTGTTCATGTGCTACTTTTGATACGGGAGTGGTAGAATTCGGCGAGAGTTGTTGCACTTTCTCATGAACTGTTTGTACGGTAGGAAATGTAGAATTCAAAGACACCTGTTGCACTTGTTTCGACACTTGAGATTTATTTAGATTGTAGTTCGAGTTCAGTTTGTTCTTGCGATACTTTTCATTTGACTTCATAACTTGAACAACTGAAATACACTCAGAGTTCTGTTTGTTCTTGTGTTTTGATAACTTTTTATTTCGCAAAGAAGCAAGTGATCCAGCTGAAACATAGTTTAAATTCTTAACTTTCTGGCATTTTTTCACACATTTCTTGATTCATGATTGTTCAAGTCTTTGCAATTTCAGAAAATTAAATATAAAATTGGTTAGAAGAAAGCATTCAACACTTTTGCACTTAACAAACCTCATGAATAAAACCAACCTCACTCTCGTTACACATAACAAAAATAATAAAATAACACAATATAAATGGATCCGCGATATAAAACACTTGATAATAAACATCTTTCTCATTAAGACAATTCTCTTCCTCTAGATTTTATAAATCAACCAGAACCTTATTCCTTGCATAATAAACATCTTTCTCAATTGGATCCGCGATATAAAACACTTGATAAACTTGTGATGCCAACACAAAAGGGTCATCTTTACTGCATAACTTGTTGAAGTATTCTGGAGTTAACCCATATTCATCTACTTCATGCTGATACCAATCACATCTAAACAATACAACACTAAAACAACCATAATAATCAACTTCAATGATATCTTGAATAACTCCATAATAAACAACATTTCCATCAATGGGATTTTGGCCCCGAGAACTAGAAAACTATCTGTTGTTGCTGGTAAAGTCACTCCACTATTCTGAGTTATACGTGGGGCATCCCTCTTTTTTGTATGAAATCGATATCCATTGATAAAATATGCAGTATATCTCTTGGCCACCATATTAGGCCCTTTAGCTAGCCATATTAAATGTCGAGGTACTTCAACATTTTTAACTTTCTTTTCGAACCAATTGCTAAATTCACGACTGTGATTCCTTGCTCTTGTCCATGCATTTAATCTACTATGATTACTCATTATGTTCTTGTGTTCCCTACAACATGAATATTGAAAATTTAATTACTGGTCTTTATAAATCTTAATGTACCTTATCTAACAAACAAATGTATTTTCAAAATGTAAATAATTGTTATATAATTTATCTTACTCGATAAGATTTTCCACTTGTTCATCTCCGGTATTGAAAAGGGCATACCGATGTGCTTCATGGCGTAACTCTGAATCCATCAAAAAAGTGCAATCTTTTCTCTTCTCCCTTCCAATTGGATGACCAATCTTAGGGAATATAGGTGAAAAATTCTGATCGCTTTCCTCATCCTCAATTTGGTACCTTCTGAATCTTGTCTTCACTCCATCATGTAGGCATCTCGAACTAAAATTCATGAAATCTCTACCCACAACACCCTCTACTATCGATGCTTCTGGACATTTTTTTATTACGCATGAGCCCCTTAAAGTTATATAGCTCTCTCTCAATGGAATACATCCAACAAAGATGAGTCGGACCCCCAAGCTTTATTTCATTCACTAAATGAATAGGAAAATGTAGCATTATTTCATCAATTTTAGACTCCAATTTTCAAGATCCATTCGCCTTATTACCTTACTACATATGGTTCTAAAGAAATTGCCCAACCTTATCAATGCCAATGAAACTTTTTTGGGCAATGTCTTTCTAACGGCAACCTGAAGCAAGTAATGCATCATAAAATGAGCATCATGACTCTTGTATCCTGATATTTTCATCTCTTTCTCATGCATGCGGTGTGATATATTTGAAGCACACCCTTTAGGTAATTTGGCATTTTTGAAGACACTGCAAAATAACCTCTTTTGTTCTGGCTTCATGAAGAATGATGACTGAGCCAAACTTATATTTCCATCATTATCTTCTATTGTTTGTAGCTCCTTTCGTATTCCCATTTCTCGCAATTCATAGTGAGAATTTACATGATCTTTTGACTTTCCATCTATCTCTAATAAAGTCCCAAGCAAACTATCACATATGTTCTTCTCTATGTGCATCACATCAAGATTGTGCTTTAATTTGTTATATGCCCAATATGGCAATTCAAAGAAAATAGATCTTTTTTTCCATGGACCCTTATTATCTCGCAATCTTTTTTTTTACCCTTTCCAAAGACATTATTGAATTCATTCAATTCTTCAAGAAATTCTACACCCAACAAAGGAGTAGGTGCAGGTCTGTGCTCCTCCTTACCATCAAATGACTTCTTATCTTTTTGCAATGGATGATCAGGAGGTAAAAATCTCCGATGACCCAAATAACACATCTTACGACTATGTTTAAGATATTGAGAGCATGTGTAATAATTACAAGTAGGGCATTACAATTTTCCCTTAGTGCTCCATCCTGAAAGCATTGCTAGTGCTGGAAAATCACTAACTGTCCACACTAAGGCTGCACGCGTTTGGACAGTCTGGTTGGTTTTAACATCATATGTTTCTATACCAGGTTCCCATAGGTCCTTCAGTTCTGCAATTAGTGGTTGTAGGTACACATCGATATCATTTCCAGGAGATGATGGGCTTGGAATGATCATTGATAACATAATATACTCCGGCTTCATACTAATCCACGGTGATAAATTATAGTTCATCAATATAACAGGCCACGTGCTATGAGAAATACTCATTGTTCGAAATGGGTTGAAGCCATCACTTGAGAGACCCAGCCTGACATTACGAGGATCAATAGACAAGTCTGGATGTAAATGATCAAAATCTTTCCATGCTTCCCATCAGCAGGATGCCTTGAATTTCCATCATTAGGTCGTTCACTTGCATGCCATCTCATTGCAACAGCTGTTTCAGGACACATATATAACTGTTGAAGCCTAGGCTTTAAAGGCAAGTACCTTAAAATCTTTGCAAGAATTTTTGAGCTTGCATTAGTTGAGGTAGAACCAAAATCTTTCCATCTAGAAGACCCACATATAGAGCAGTTATCGACTTTCTCATTGTCCTTCCAAAATAACATGTAATCATTTGGGCATGCGTGTATTTTTTTATAATTAAGACCCAAATCTTTTATCACCTTTTTAGCCTTACTGAAAGAATCTGGTATCTGAGCAAAGGGAAAAGCCTCTCTTAACAATTCTAACAAGTCTGAAAATGTTACATTACTCAACCCATGCAAGGTTTTGAACAAGTATAATCGAATGATGAAACTCAATTTGGTAAAGTTTTCACACTTCGGATATAACAGTTGTTTTCCATCCTCCAATAATTTAAAATATTTCTTTACATCTTCAGATAGTCCCTCTCCCACTCCTTCTCCATGCCCCGATTCAGCTTCCACATTTCTAAATGTATCATGAAGTAGCACATCAATATCATCTCGCAAATTAGAACCTTCATCATCATTGATTGGATGAGGTGTATTTCTCGCGGAAGACCCTTCTCCATGAAAAACCCATTTAGTGTAACCATCAACGAACCCATCAACAACCAAGTGATCCTCCACCACATTTCTATAATGCCAATATTGATTAATGCACTTTTTGCAAAGGCGCAATATTTCATTTCCTTGAGAAGTTCGTTCAAATGCCCTATCAAGAAAATTGTTTACTCCATGGATATACTCATTTGTCCATCTTAGGCAACTCATCCAACTTTTATCATGATTATCCATTGAAATTCTATTTAACACAAGAAAATCACAAAGAAAATTATGGTTAGTGAGTATATTTGTTAAGATTAACTTGTAGGTTATGGAGTTCTAGAAATTATAATACCATTATTTTTAGCTTGTTATTGTTCAAAGTTCCCCTTCAAACAATCTCGATTATTTCCTTAGAGTGTTCCTACTCAAAGTTCCCTTTTGTTTATCTTCTGTATTATTTTTCATGACAGTATATGAAATCGTCAAATTATGCTTCTCTTTTATCTTTTTTGGTCTTTTATGTTGTTTCAGACATTAGTTTTGTAAGTTATATTTGGATGTTCATATCATGTATAAACTTTTAAAGAACACCATAAGAATCAAGAGGAACAAAATTCTTCTCTTTTCAACTCTTTCAAAGCTAAGCTTTTATATCGTGATGTGTATAGATTTCTATCAAACGACTAGAACTAGTACTAGGTAACTTTAAATTTTCCAGATTGTTTATTCCAAAATGACATTCTAAGTAACGCTCTATTAATATTCTTTTATTTTCTGCTATCTTTTTCTCCCAACTTAAAAGATCCCAAGAACTGAAGCATCAGAAGAACAAAAAGGTATAATCTTTAATAAATTTAACAATATAAAGTTTGTATTCACTTTGTTTTCTTCAGCTTACAACATAAACTTGAATTATCGATTCTAAAATAGTTTCTCCAAAGTGTTCTAAAACAAATCCTCAAAATAGTTTAAAACTACTTGGTTGTAACAATTCTAAGTTTAATTTCCAAGTTTAAATGTTCATCTGTAACAGAAATACCTATTAAATTTGAATCATGTTTTCGCACAACTATCTCAAGTCGTAACTTCATAATCATATCACAACTCCAACCAACAGTTAGATATTATAATAGATTTCTCAAATCTACATCAAAACACTACTCATTAATGACAGATGTGTATCTTCATACAAGTAAAATTGAAAAAAACTTAACAATAGACAGCCAAAGTTAAAACATATAAACAATAATGTATTGATATTTTCTTGGATGCATCAACTTAACACAAACTAGATCTTTAATAGAAAATCTATATGAACATCCACAAACTCAATAATTTTAAAAAATAAGAACGCACCTTCAAAAATATTCAAGGACAAGTTTTTTCTTCAGCTGCTCTCGTTGATTTCTTTCTTCTTCAATACTATAACAATCTGCAGTTCAAATAATCAACCCAAGTGACTTTATAATTCAGAGAGAATAACCTAAAATTAGAAAATAAGTCCAAAATAGGCATGAGAAAATAGAGAATATAACCTAAAATTAGAGCTTTGTGAAGTTGAGAATGAACTTTATGCAGCAAATTTGGGAGCTTTGGTGTGAGTTAGAGAAGCACAACCCAACAACAATTTCAGAACTAGAGACAACAATTTCAGAAATAACGATCTTGTTGTGAGTTGAGCGCAGAACAGCACAACAAAATATACTCACAACCAACACCGATTAGAACCAAACACAGCGACACCGACGTCTATTTGGGTGAACTGGAGTACCGGCGATGATTAGGGCTTTTCGAACTAGAAATCGACGACGATGAAAAGAGGCCGCGAGAGAATACTGAAATTGTATATGTTTTGTTATTTTTGGGAAAATAAAAAATAATTAATTCTATAATATGTTTTTGGCGCTTTAGTGAAAATATTTCAGGAAAAATAAGAAGGGAAATATAGTGCCCACAATGTTTGAATAAAAATCGTTGCAATACCAAATATTTTGCAACGGTTGTCACTTTATCGCAACGGTTTCCAAGGTATCATATACACATATCATTGTGGACCTTATGCAACGCCTATAACTGTTGCTATATACATCTATGGCAACACTTTTGAAATCGTTGCGATACAATCTGTTGATGTAGGCCCTATTTCTAGTAGTGGTATTTTTGCCAAATGATGTAATTTACCTAATGATAGAGCGGGTGACTTTGTTTTTAAGGGCAAATGTCGTCAATTGGCCAAATTTGGCAAATCTGGGAGAAGTCTGAGTATCCCGGTACAATGGGTGTTATGGGTCTTGTTTGAATTTGATCTGTGCATGGTTTGATTTTGTTTTTGGGGGTTGCGGGGGTGTATTCCAGAAGATTGGGTTGAAAATAGGCATGTTGGGTAGTTTGGCGAGCTGGGCCGAGCTCGCCGAACCATTCGACGGTTCACCTAATGTCCCCATCTCGCCTTTAATTTCATTCTTTATGTGTGGTTGTATTCTGTAACCATCGGTGAGAACCTTGAGGTCGTCGAAGGCACTCAGCGACTCGCCAAAATCCTTCTTGATCACCCTTTGTCTGCACCCCTAAACCCTTTTTTCACTGTAACTTTTGGTGAGCTAATTCTTACTCGCCGAAAGCTATTGGTGATTCGCCGAAAGACCTTTCCCTTCGCCGACTTGCCTAGAATTTTGAGTTAATCATTTCTGCGAGCCCGACCTAGCTCGCCAAAATGATTCAACGAGTCTTTCTGCAACTTATTTTCCTTTGAATTTATTTGAAGCATATCTAACTTTTCCCAATGTTTTGCAGACATGGCTAGGTCTAAAGTTGCAGTAAGAAACATGCCCCCTCGAGGGAAAGCAAAGGGGATTACACTGAATGAGGGTGCAACTGCCTCCAAGGGAAAATTTACAAAACTTTCAACGATTGGTGGGAAAGGCAAAGGTAAAGGGAAAGCACCTGCATCACCGGAGGCAAGCTCCGACAATGACGACATTAATGATACTTACCTCACCACCTCTAAGAGTGAGGGTGAGCATCAGGAACCTCAAACTATGGCATCTGATGATGATGAGCTTGTAGCAGCGCAAAGGGCAGAGCTACGATCTAAAAAGTTGAATGACCCATCTAGGATCCAGACTCCTCAGGCTGCCCCTCCTCTTCCAGTTCCAGGGCAAGCAATGGTGCTTGCACCACCAATACAGGGTCCTCCTCCAAAGTCAATGAACAAATTTAAGATTGAGGGGTTGAGGACGATCCTTGAGGAGAAACGTCTGTCCACAGATGTAGTGATTGACAGGTACCCGGAGATAATGGATTACCTGAAATACCACAAGTTCGAAATCTTAACCAAACCCCGTGGCTCTTATATTCCAAACTGGGTCAAAGAATTCTATAGTGCATACAATGCATTGATACCCTAGAGGAAGAAGCAAGCATTAACTTTCAAAGCAGTTGACTACGTTGTTGTCAGAGGTCGGAAGGTAAATTGTGATAGTGATGCTATCAACACAGTCTTGGGCATCTCCAAGCGTATTAATGATCACTGCCAACATTTGATCAGAACAGAGAAGCTGGAAAAGATGAAGAAGTGGTTATCCCCACTGATTTTAGATGGTACTTCGAAGTGGTTGGCAGAAGGGGCTCCGATTGAAAAGAAAGATCTAAATGTAGCTGCAAGATTCTGGTTCGGCTTTATCAGCAACACAATTATGCCATCCCAGAATGAGTCGATCCTTCACCTTTCCAAGGCAGCCTATCTGGGTTGCATCATAGAGGAAACTAGGATAAATATGGGGATCACCATAGCACAGGAAATTCTCATGCCACCAAAGCAGCGCCAGACCTCACTTCCCTTCCCAGTATTGATCACCGAGTTGTGCAGACGGTTTCAGGTACCTAGATATGCAAAGAAGAATATGGAAGTGATTCCCACATCCTCCACTGATATCCGGAGGATCGAAGCTGAATATCTTAAAGATTAGGCAGAGAAGATGCAAAAAGTAGCCCCGATGGACCCTTCCCCACCTGACACAGATTCCATACTTGCAGAGGCATCTTTGCCTACTCCGGCCCCTGGGCCTTCAGGTACTCCTTGTGTTGTATCTTCTGATATCCCTGGTTCTTCTACTGCTGCACTACCTGTAACGACCCGAGAGCACCCCCTAGTCGTTACATGCGTATTCGACCTCTCAGAGGTCTTATACAAGCCATAGCATTCATTCATCGCATAGAGCATAAAAAATCACTAAGAATTTAAAACTTTTTATTCAATAGCACAATAAGACTTCAAGAGTCATCAACATTTGAAAACATCAATACACAATCGGAACTACTAAGTCTCTTTAGCCAATCTTAGACAAGAACTTAAAACATAATAAGGGACACGGCCCTTTACAAATGAAAAAAAACTTAAGTGTCTATTACAATGACTAACAAACTTCTAAACATAGTCCTCGAATCTTGAGGACATACCAAAGACTTGGAAGAGTGAAGCAATCCAAGCAACTCCAAGGCACAATCTCCTCCTAGTTACCACAACCTACACTTGTAGTAAAATAGAAGAAAGGGGTTAGTACAACAC
>JAJOOS010006391.1:0-38736 GCA_029582725.1 Solanum chiquidenum
TTGACTCTTATTCTATGATGTCATTTTGAAATGGTTTGCCCTTAGTCCCTATTTTCCCGTTAATTAATGTTGATTTTACGTCCGCGACCGATGAAGTGAGATGACAAGTTTGAGAGGCTTGTTTGGGGTTCCTTCGGGTTCCTCATTCGCCATGTCACGTCTAGGCCCTAGGCTTGGGTCGTGACAGAAACGCCCCAAGAAGGCATCCTTAAAAGAAGTCCAACTCACATGTGGTGCTCCCCAACTCTACCTTTCTTCCATTGGTCAAACCAAATCCAAGCAACATTCTTCAGTTGATATGCAGTTAGTTCTACTCACTCAGCATCAGCAACGTGCATAACTTCAAATACCTTTTACAGTTCCTCAATAAAGTTCTCTGGATCCTCAGTGTTGCTTGAACCGGTGAAACTTGGAGGATTCATCCTCAAGAACTCTCGGATCCTTGAAGTATCAGCCACTTCATATCTAGCTCATCTTTGTTTCCCAACCTGGTTAGTCATAGCTTGGCTTAACATTCAAATCTCTTCACTGAACTCAGCATTCATGACTTCTCCTTGGGGTTGCACTTCAGGTGCATTAGGTACCCCTTGCTCCTCAACGTTCCTCCTAGCAGGACAACCTCGCGCAGCTCTTTGTGAAGGCATGATTAACTGAAACACATGCACAAGCATGAATTAGAAAGAGACTTTATAGAGATGAACTCTATCCCACAAAATGAGTAGTAAAGAAGTGAGATAATTTCCTAAGTGTTGCAGCCTCCTAATTATAGATGTGGCGCACTTCACACCAATAACTAGGACTCTACATACACAACTTCATAGACTCTCTTCAACTCTAGGCTCTGATATCAAGTTTGTCATGCTGCGAGCTTACACCCTATCGAGACTAGCACTCGAGAAATATTTTAGGCCCCAAGCGAACCATTGGCCTGGCTAGACTCTCAGCGGAAGACTCTAAGAATTATGACAATGATCAAATGCACATATAAAACAACTGTCTCAAATTTAACTCAGAACGCTTAAGGATAAAACATCCAACCAGTCATAGATGGAAATTCAAGTCTTAACATAAGAAATAACAATGTAAACACAACTGAACTACTAACTATCTATGAAGCCTCTAAAACAAGGACAGATATCGGGACAAGACCCCCGATCATTCTAACAAATAAAGTACTAAAGCATGAAAAAGGATCCCTCTGGAAAGAAAAGAGGCTCACTAACTGACTCTGAGTGCTCTACTGGATCAACAATGCGCTGGATGCTCATCCTAGTTACTCGTGTTTGCATCACAAAATGATGCAAACCAAATAGCATCGTTACATTGAATGTACGAGTATGCGAGGGGAATACTAAATATGACATAAGCTTGAAAGGAATCTGAAAAGAACACTTACCTTGGATTTACTCAACTCATGAATAACTCAACTCAAATGCAAGGTAAAAACAACAATAATAGTGCAGTTTATACAAAGCATTTAAAACTGGAGGTAGCAACTCAATTTGTTAAATAAATGCAATAAAACTTAGTTTACATATAAAGTAATATAATACTGTGGGACTTTCTCTAACCGACAACCACCACTATGAGCCTAAGTGATGATACAACGTCTTGAGTATGCTGACAGAACTGTCCTATACTTTGCCATTATATAGAACGCCTTAACTGAGTGGATCCACTAGTCTATGCTAAAAAATAATAAGGGCTCATCTAAAAAGTATGATTCTTTCTACCCATGATGGCTACATAATTTATGGAGACTTGAGTTATTATGAACTTGCGTCCCCATATCGGTGCTCAATACTACTCTCAAAATATACTCAGCTCATATGTTTTTAAACAAAACTCTTTATTTGGTTTGAGATAATTACTCAAAACTTAGCTTAAAAGTTCTCTTGTAAATCAGTGTTTCCTTTCTTGCTCAAATGTGGAAACATTTTAACTCTTGGGAATACTTAATTCCCGTATAATCCTTGAAGAAATGAACTCCACTCTTACTCTTTACTCAACTCAAAACTTAAGTCTTAAAATAAATTTAAAACATTTGTAAAAGACTTTTGAAACACTCTATAGAATTTAATCGTAAAATGATTTTTGGACTTTCGGCATTTTTGGGTAACATAAGGACTAAGGGTTAAGGATATGGTTTTTAGACCAGACGATGAATCATAGGGGGACTCGTAGGATTTGATTAGATTTTCAAGCTCTAGTTGTTGATCTACAATTTGAAAGGAAGGACCGTAGTCTTCCCATACAGACCGTAAACCCCAACCATAGTTTTCTCTAATAGTTATTCTTAAGGGTACTTGAGTCTTTTCCTATGCGTTTAATGTATATACTATATTTTTTTCACCCTAATACTAAGACCTGTAACTATATTTAAACTCCTAAAACTACCTAAAACACTCTAATTCACTCAAATCCCCAATTTCCATACAAGTTCATCCTTTCTAATTCTCTCTCAAGCTCAAGGAAGAAAATTAGGATTCCAAGCTTCAAGTCTCCCCTTCTCTCTTGTTTGCTGGGCATTGATTATAAAAGTATTTGACAACTCATCAATGGATTTCAATTCATCCATTGGGTCCCAAAGGAATCTCAAGTGTCAAATTCAATTTCACCCAATTTGATTAGGTTTATGCAATCTCCATGAGTCTTATTTACTTAAGACCCATAGCACTTTGAGATGGAGGTTGTCCCGTTAGCGAAGGTCGAATATCTAGAAGAAATTTATTTGTTCCAAATTACGTCCTCCTTTAGTATTATATTAAATGACGTAGCTAGTGGATCCACAAATAGCATATGAATTGAAGTTACGAAGACTACCTTGGCAAGTAGAATCCCCTTTTTAATGTGAGGGTTACATCAGATTCCATATTATAGCTCGCATGGTCTTAGTGTCAGTTAATGGTTAATATCCCACAAAATAAATTATGTTACCTTCAAATGTTTTATGAAACCTTTCATTATGTTTGAAAAATGCTTTGACCTTGTTTATGACTTATGATTCTTCAAAGGTTTTTACTATGTTTTAGCTTGTTCATGCATATCATGTTTAAATTCCTCATAAGATCATGTTTATGTCTTTTTATGAATTTTCCCATACTTAGAACATTCCATTTACTAATGCATACTTTTGCTTATATTGTTTTATAATATTGGGTCTAACGTATTTCCTTCTACTTGTGGGTAGCTCAAACTATTCCTCCATTGATTTGGATTGATTGGTCTTCATACTCCGAGGTAAATACCATTAAAACCATTTTATTGCTTTCTTTATTTTCTTTGAGACCTGATACGCGATGTATGTGTTACGTTCCAACCACTCTTACTTTGTTTATAGTGGCTTGTCAAGACATAGCTATGATTCTGCTTTTCTGCTAAAAACATTCCTTTATAATGTGAGATGGTTTTTTATATCCTCTCTTTTTTTGTCATTCCTTATGCATTATGTATGTTTAGTGGCATGTGTAGGGTCTTTTGGGGTATTACATACCATATGTAAGTCGTCTTAGGGTCTCATTATCCAAGAGGGTCCTACTATACGAAGTCCCATTGTCCAACAGTGTGCTGCCACACTAAGTCTCATTGTCTATGAGGGTCCTACTATACTAATTCTTATTTTCCAAGAGAGTTCGGCTATACTAATCCCCATTGTCCAGACGGATCCTACTATACTAAGTCTCATTGTACAAGAGGGTCCTATTATATTAACTCTCATTGTCCAAGAGGGTGCTACTACACAAAGTCCCATTGTCCAGGAGGGTCCTAGTATACTAATTGTTAATGTCCAAAGAGTTCATGCTATACTAAGTCTTATTGTCATGGAGGATCCTACTACATTGAGTCTCATTGTCTAGGAGGGTTCTGTTACATTAAGTCACATTGTCAAGGAGGGTCCCACTATACTAAGTCACACTGTCCAGGAAGGTCCTGCTACACTAAGTCTCATTGTCCAAGAGGGTCCTGCTATACTAAGTCTCAATATCAAGGATCTATACTAAGTTTCATTGTCTAGGAGTGTCCTTCTACACTGAGTCCCATTGTCTAGAAGGGTCCTTCTACACTAAATCCCATTGTCCGAGAGGGTCCTGTTATACTAAGTCTCATTTCCCAGGAGAATTTTTCCACACTAAGTCTCATTGTCAAGGAAGATCTTGCTAAATAGAATCATCATATAGAATCATCACAACTTTTTTTTCTAGTTTGAACCAGAAAAAACTTTGTGCGTTACAAGAAATGGTAAATTTCAAAAATATAAATGTCTCAAACTAGGAAGTGTATATCCTAGGAGAATACATAAAATAAATATCTCAAATAAGAAAGTATTTATCCTAGTAGAAAATGAAAAATAAATGTCTCTGACTAAGAGATGGTTATCCTAGGAAAAAAATTAATGTCTTAGACTAGGAAGTGTCTATCTTACGATAAAAGAAAAATAAATGTGTGAGACTAGAAAGCGATTATCCTAGAAGAAAATAAAAAATATATGTCTCAGACTAAAAAGTATTTATCCTTGGACAAAATAAAAAATAAATATCTTAGAGAAGGAAGTGTTTATCCTAGGAGAATTTTTAAAAAAAAATATCTCAGACTAGAAAGTGTTTATCCTAGAAAAAAAATAAAAAATAACATCTCAGACTAGGAAGTGTTTATCAAAAGTGAAAATAAAAAATAAATATCTCAAACTAGGAAGTGTTTATCTAGGAGAAAATGAAAAATGAACGTCTCGCACTAGGAAATGTTCATCCTAGGAGAAAAATGAAAAATAATGTCAGACTAGGAAGTGTTTATCCTAGGAGAAAATAAAAAATAAATGTCTCCGGCTAGAAAGTATTTATCCTAGGAAAAAAGAAAAAAAAAACGTCTCTAATTAGAAAGTGTTTTTCCTAGGTGAAAAGAAAAATAAATATGCATGCATGGAAAAAAATTATTTTTATTGCAATCATGTTTACAAACTTGAGTATTAAAGATAACCTTTATGACAACAACATTTCCCTGTTTATAAAAAGTAAGAAGAAAAATTGTGGGTTTTAAAAATGAGGGTCGATTTGTGGTCATTTGTTTGAGGATGATATCTCTTGTTGTTTCCATGTTCGGACTTAGTTTCAACTTCAATAAATTGTATTTTTTATCTAGTCAGCCTATTCTGATAACCTTTATCATTGAAGACCTCTCTAATTGATTTGCAAACATCAGAACCTTATATTTGATGCATTTTTCAATCTCTAAATATTGAACTTGTCAAATGCAACCAATTATTTTGGAATATCATTCCATCTTGAATCATATCATCTTAGATCTGTAGTCCAGACTTTAACTTCGTAAAATAGAAAACTGGTAGCAAATTTTGATGACATTTCTTGCTTGTTTTAATAAAGAGAATTCAAAGAAAATTGCAAAAAGGAATAAAATGATGTAAAATGAATTGAAACATTATGTATCCCTTAAAGAAAATAAAGGAAAGAAAGGACTCATTTTGGAGTTCAATTTAATGAGCATGACATGCATTTTGAATAAAACGGCCAAATTTGTCCAATCAATCTAAACTTTATCTATGTCAAACGTTCAGCTTTTGAAGTCATACTTCTATAATCAAACTTTTGTACTTGATTTATTACTCACATTTTCCATGTGGTGCCTCAAAAGGTTTTCACCAACAAGTCTTCCTCATTTTTCACTTTCTCTTCGCTCAAATGGTGCCTTATATTTCTCCTCATCGATAAGACTCTCTTTTTTTCACCCCTTACACAAGCCATATAATATTTTCATTGTATGATAATCAATACTGAAAGATTGTTTGACTTGTGATTCTTAAAAATGATAAATGTTAATATTAGTAAGCAAAACTAAAGAGGACAAGTTACATTTGGAAAAGTTATAAGTTAGTAATTCAGTTAGTTAGTTAAGAATTCTAACTAACTATTCAAGAAGCACTGTATATATAGATAGGGTTGTACTCTGTAAAATGTTAACACATCAATAAGAATATTGAATGAGAGTTTTATTTTAGACTCTCAAGGATAATTCTACTTCTTAAGAGATGGTGTCTTCTTCTTTCATCTATCTTCTTCTGCTTCTTATTCTCTTTCTTCTTCTTCTTCAATTCAGTCTTCATAAACTACATGGTATCAGAGCTCTCAAGCAACAGATTCATTGCTTGATTCTGGAATTCCGCAAATTGTTTTTCCTTTTCTCTCTCGATTGACATTAATACAGATCAAAGGTTCGAAGTTGGTTCAAGAAATGGCACCAAACTCTGCTGATTCTCAAGGTCAGGCCACTAGTACCAATGGAGGAGCTATAGCTGTGATTGATCACAATCACCCACTGTTCTTGCACTCTTCTGATGTAAGTGGGATACAGATAATTTTGTTTCAGTTAACTGGAGTGGAAAATTATTCAATTTGGTTTAGGTCAATGAAGATTGCGTTGCTAGGAAGAAACAAACTGGGAATGGTTGATGGATCTTGTAAAAATGAAATGTTTTCAGGGCTAGAGGGCAATTGGGAAAGAGTCAATGCCATAGTTCTGTCTTGGATCATGAATTCTGTTTCAAAGAGCTTGTTAGGAGGCATAATGTATGCTTCAAGTGCTAAAGTTGTATGGGATGACTTGTTCGAAAGATTCAACAAGGTGGATGGATCAAGAACATTTAATCTTCATAAAGAAATTGCCACCTTAAGTCAAGGCACCAGTTCTATTTCTGTATACTACTCTAAACTCAAAGGGTTGTGGGAAGAGTTTGAAGCTCTAGTCCCAGTCCCAGGATGTTCGTGTGAGGGGTCAAAAGAATATAGGGTGCATCTACAGAGTCTGAAGCTGTTTCAGTTCCTAATGGGGCTGAATGACTCCTATCTGCAGGCAAGAAGTCAGATTCTGATGTTGAAACTAATGCCTACTGTTAATCAGGCATATTCTATGATTCTAAGTGATGAGAGTCAAAAATCAGTTGCAACAAATGCAGGAGTGTTAGGTACTGGTCCAGCTAGTGTACAAGGATCGTTTGATGCTGTCATGTATTCAAGGATTAGTGGAACTCAGAATAAGTTCAATAAAGGGTATAATCTGGTGTGTGATTTTTGCAAGGTCAAAGGACATACCAGGGAAACTTGTTACAAGATTATTGGATATCCACAGGATTTTAAGTTCAAAAAGAGAGGGGTGAGTAATTCTGCATATAATGTCACTGGTGAATTCGATGATGGTGTGAGATCAAGATCTGAGGATGGTGTAAGGTCAAGTGTTAGAGGCAGTTCTAGTGATACAGGAAGTGGACAGTTGAGGTGTGATGCAGAGACTAAACTACCAAATCAAAATCAACTAGAGTCCTGTACATTGACTAGAGAGCAGTACAATCAGATCTTGCAACTTCTTGACAAGAAGTCAGAGGTTCCACACTGTGTAAATGCAGCAGGTATGAACTCTAATCAAAGAACTCAAAATCAAACTACAGGTTGAATAATAGATACAGGGGCCACCAATCATGTGGTGGCTGATCTGAGTCTCTTATCAAACTAGTCCATCTCTAAAGTTGATAATCCAAAGAAAGTGCATCTTCCAAATGGGGATAAAGCTTTAGTTACTCATTTAGGTTCTAGCATATTAGATGGGACAAACAAAGTGTCAGGAGTATTCTACATTCCTCAATTCAAATTTAATTTGTTATCTGTTGCTAAGCTAACCAAGGAATTGAATTGTTCAGCTTCTTTCTTTCCTGACTTCTGCTTGTTTCAGGAACTCTTCAGTGGAAAGGTGAAGATGATTGGTAGAGAGGATGGATGATTGTACATTCTAGCCAACAAAATAGATAAAGAAGATGTTGTGTTGTCAGCCAGACATTCTGAGCTTAGTGATGAACATACTGTAAAAATTGATGTTCAGTTACTTCATAAAAGACTTGGTCATAGTTCTAGTTCAGTACTTAAAAAGTTGTTAAATCTTAGTTTGGCGGATATTACAAAATCCATAAGCAACTGTACTATATGTCCTTGTGCCAAACAAGCTAGAATTCCTTTTCCTATGAGTACATCTAATAGCTTGAGCAGCTTTGAGTTGTTACATATGGATGTGTGGGGTCCTTATAAAAGATCTACTTTTGATGGTTTTAAGTATTTCTTAACTGTTGTAGATGATTATTCTAGAATGACTTGGGTGTTCTTGCTAAGAATGAAGTCTGATGTGTGTGCTATACTGAAAACTTACTTAACTTACATAAGAACACAGTTTAATAAGCAAGTAAAGGTTATAAGAAGTGATAATGGTACTGAGTTTGTTAATACAAACTGTAGTGAAATGTTCAAAGAACTAGAGATAATACACCAAACTTCATGTGCTTATACACCCCAACAAAATAGAATAGCTGAAAGGAAGCACAGGCACATTTTAGAGGTAACAAGAGCCATAAGGTTTCAAGCAAATATTCTTGTAATGTTTTGGGGATTGTGTGTTAAAACTGCAGTGTATATTATTAACAGAATGCCTAGTAGTGTAATTGGTGATATATCTCCTTTTGAAATAATGTATAACAAACAACATTCCTTACATCAATTAAGAGTATTAGGGTGTCTATGTTTTGCAAAGAAAGTAAATGAAACTGACAAATTGAAGCCTAGGTTTACAACTTGTGTATTTTTATGATATGCTGAAACTCAAAAAGGATATTTGTTATATGATCTAACTAGTAATGTTTTCTTGGTTAACAGAGATGTAGTATTCCAGGAAGATGTGTTTCCATTCAAACTAAAGTCCACAGAGACAGTTCCTATATTTACATACAATGGTGTCAATAATGAGGTTGATGAGTTGGAAGGGGTTCCAATAGGAACACACTCACATCAACATATTCAAGCTGATGTATTGGATCAAGAACAATTTGAGAGTGGGGAGGTGGATGCTGCAACAGGTTTACAACCACCAACTGAAATACAAACAGAACAACTGTCTCAAACTGAAGTGAGAAGATCAGGAAGAGGAACTAAACCACCTTTGTGGTTAAAAGACTTTGTGTCTCTAAACATTCATGAGGGACCATATAGTATGGACAAATATCTGTCATATGACAACATTAAACCAGTCTATCAAACATATTTGGCAAAGATGTCAAGTGTTACAGAACCACAGTCCTACAAGGAGGCAACATCTGATCCTAGATGAACTGAAGCAATGGTTGCTGAGATCAAGGCACTGCAAGAAAATCATACTTGGGAAATAGTTGAGCTACCAGAGGGTAAAACACCTATTGGATGCAAATGGATATTTAAAATTAAGTACAAGGCTAATGGAGATGTTGAAAGGTTTAAAGTAAGGCTAGTGGCAAAGGGGTATAGCCAAAAAGAAGGCATAGATTACCAAGAAATCTTTAGTCCTGTTGTCAAAATGAAGACTGTTAGGACTGTCTTGACTATTGCTGCACAACAACACTGGCAGATACATCAAATGGATGTATTCAATGCATTCCTTCAAGGAGATTTACCAGATGAAATCTATATGCAGTTACCACAGGGATTTGAGAGTCAGGGGGAGAATAAAGTATGTAGACTCACTAAATCCCTCTATGGGTTGAAACAAGCTCCCAGACAGTGGAATGCAAAGCTGTTTGAGGCATTGCTAAGGTTTCAGTTCAAGCAAAGTGAACATGATCACTCCTTATTCATCAAGCAAACATCAACAGGTTTAGTGTTTGTTCTTATATATGTTGATGATATGTTAATTACAGGAAGTAGTGTTCAGCTTATTGAAGAAACAAAAGATAAACTGAATCAAACATTCAAAATGAAGGATCTAGGTGAGCTCAGGTTTTTCTTAGGGATTGAGTTTGCCAGGTCAAGTAAAGGCATACTAATGCATCAGAGAAAATACGCATTAGAAATTATTTCTGAAACAGGATTGGGAAATGCAAAACCTGCAGTGACTCCTATTGACAACAATAACAAGCTAACTTCAAAGCAATATGATGATTATGTCAATTCAGAAGATGACAAAGAAGATCCTCCAGCTGATCAAAGCATCTATCAGAGATTGATAGGAAAGCTATTGTATCTTACAATGACAAGGCCGGATATTGCATTGGAGTACAAACATTGAGTCAGTTTCTACAATAACCTAAAAAAACCAATATGGAAGCAGCTTTAAGGATTGTTAGGTACATAAAAGACCAGCCTGGTCAAGGGATATTGTTATCTAGCAGTCAAGACAACAAGCTTACAACATTTTGTGATGCTAACTGGGCATCTTGTCTTCTCACAAAGAAGTCTGTAACAGGTTATTTTATCAAGTTTGGCAACTCAGTGGTCTCTTGGAAATCTAAGAAACAATCTACTGTGTCTAGAAGTTCAGCAGAAGCTGAGTACAGAAGTATAGCTACAACTGTAACTGAAATTATTTGGATGTTGGGTTTACTAGAGGACTTAGGGATTGAAGTGCAGAAGCCTATAGATGTATGTACAGATAGCAAAGCAGCAATCTTGTTAGCTGTCAATCCAGTGTACCATGAGAGAACAAAGCATATTGAGATAGATTGTCATTTCATAAGGGAAAAAATTGTACAAGGAATAATATGTACCAAGCACACTCCTACACATGAACAACCAGCTGACATGCTTACCAAAGGACTGACCAAGGTGCAACATCAACTGCTCAGTTCCAAGCTTAGAGTTCAGAACATATTTTCACTTCCAAGCTTGAGGGGGAGTGTTAATATTAGTAAGCAAAACTAAAGAGGACAAGTCACATTTGGAAAAGTTATAAGTTAGTAGTTCAGTTAGTTAGTTAAGAATTCTAACTAACTATTCAAGAACATTGTATATATAGATAGGATTGTACTCTGTAAAAAGTTAACACATCAATAAGAATATTGAATGAGAATTTTATTTTAGACTCTCAAGGATAATTCTACTTCTTAAGAGATTGTGTCTTCTTCTTTCGTCTATCTTCTTCTGCTTCTTATTCTCTTTCTTCTTCTTCTTCAATTCAGTCTTCATAAACTACAAATTTGATGGAATTTTTTTATATTCATATCTTTTTGTTCAAACTAGTCAAATTTATTTGAAATACTGTAAAACAAAATGACAGATCCATGCAATAAAATAAAAAATAAGACTAGCTCTTGCACCAGTACTGCTTTTGGTTCTACAATTTTTCACATAATAGGTTCTTCTCATGCCCAACGTCCAGCTAAAACTCCAAGGTCTTAAGTTAGGGGAAGCAGCTTTATAACATGTAATAAAGATAAATATATTTGTTGTAAACTAATTACTTTATTGTCTATATTTGAAACTGGCCCTTCGAAATATAAGTTGGGTCAGGTCAAGTCTATATATTTTTTACTTTGCTAATTTTTAAAAAAAACTAACTCTTAGTTATTTCCTAAATGTTAATGATTCTTGAAAATGACAAACACTCTAAATTAAATTAAAGATCATACCTTAAAAGGAAAGTTCAAAATTTAGAATGTTTGTAATTCTAATCTCTTAAGATACTAGTTTCTAAATTAATAAAATTATACATATTCACTAAATTTATTAATATAAATAAAAAAATTGAATTAACGCTATCAAATTCAATTGAACTCATAATTGATTAACTAACTTCACCTCTTAATATGATTGGAGAAGATATAATAATATAATAGGGACATTAATTCATAGAGGATTAAGGATAATTTTTTATTTAAACTTGCCAATGAAGTCAGACCAAGCTAACCCGACTTCCTAAAATTGAGGCCTTACACTAATCTCGGACCAAACTCACATTTAGGGGTTAGGGGCCAATTGGGAGGGAAAAGTGGAATCTCATCATCCACTAACACCTTGTGTATTGTATTGTTAGTTTAAATATTATATTTATTTTGATTGTTACTTAAATTCTATTGTATCGTATTGTTTCGTTTAAATTCATTGTTAGGTAACAACGAAAAGACCTATTTTATATAACGGCCTATTTTGTGTGGTCATATTGTTACCTTCCATATGTTTCTTGTTATTTGTCTTTTTTATTATTTGATAACTATATTTATCTTTTATCCTACATTTTCAATTTTTCATAGTAGCTCTATCTCTTACCCAACTTTTCTTGTAGGTTTATCATTCAAATTATGAGTGTGTGACATTATGTAACGATAGAGAACGATACAATCTATCCAAACATTATATTCATTAAAACAATACAGTACCATACAATATTATACATTATGAAATAACACATAACAACCATCCAAACAAAGTTTTGTGCATCCACATTAATTTCCAAAATTGGTGAGCTTAACAACCCTTTCTTGACTGGTGAGTGGAACAATTATATAAATTAGTTAGTCCTAATACTTGTTATCTGATTTTTGGCACAAGAACCGTAAAACATCTTGGTGCCTTGCTTCTATCACGGTTTCAACTGAAAATGATAACGAGGAGTTTGGTATGATTTTATTTAGTATAGTGGGTCGTGTTTGGGTTAAAAAAGAGAATCACGTAATTTCAATTGAAATTGGATATTTGTGCAAATTTGGGGTTTTTCGTCATAGAGGTACATGTGATGAGTTCGCAAACAATAACAGAGGGTAAAATTAGCTATTAAATAAATATTGAGGGGTAATTTTGTCCCTGCACTCTTCATTATTTGACAAATGCTTAATGCAACTATCGATATTTTACCCATGTTGAATTTCACTTATTTGACATAAAATCTTTTATTGACGTGGAACCAAATTATAAGCAGAAAAACATAGGTAAAACAACACCATCAAAGCATATACATTGAAATTCCAAACACGTTGATAAGTTTTTGGGAAATTTCAAAAAATACCCTCAGCATAAAGCAAATACATTATTAACAAAGAGGTACCTGAATCTTAGCCTCTTATTAGTATACCAAATGAATTGCTTATTCGAAAAAGGGCCACTTCATGGTTCAGTTTTCAGGAGAATTACTTGATTTACGAAGAAAAAACTAACGCAATTATACTCATCATTTAAATACTTTATCAATTGAGACACTACAGTTTACATGTATTACCGATGAATGTTTTTCAACTCACAAAGATATGGAGAAGGTAGTCTAAAAACTTTTATCCAAAAAGAGTAATAAAAGGAAAATGTTGAGCCTTAATAGCGAGATACGGCAAAATTTAGTGTATGGCTTTATTGTCTCTGCATTGATATTTCGCTAGCAGGCGATTTCAAGAACCCTGGCTAAATTTCCGGCCAGTCATCTTCTCAGATTCATGCAGCATGTGATTTATAAGCCCCCTCGCGGCACTGTAATACCATAGGAAAACAATGGAATGCATCCAATCGTTTGAAAATTCCCACCAGTTTGGAAGGACATCCATTATATTGAAAACAATAAAAGCAAAAACAACAAGACGGAATGAACTTACTCATCCTTCAATTTCTGAATTTTATCTGGATCAGTCTCATGCATATGCTTTTTGAACTGTTGTCTCACCATACCAACAAGAAGCTGTGTGTTATGTTGCTGCAAATTAAGGACAGACAACTATATAAGTAGCTACTTCTCAAAAGACAGTCAAATTTATCTGAAATATTGTAAACAAAATGACAGTTCCATGCAATAGAATAAAAAACAAGCCAAGCTCTTGCACCAGTGCTTTTGGTTCTACAATTTTCCACATAATTTTTTTATTATTTTGATCAAGCAATTTTTCACATGGTAGGTTCTATCATGCCCAACGTCCAGTTAAAACTCAAAGGTCTTATGTTAGGGGAAGCAGCTCTATTACATGTAAAAAAGATAAATATATGACAAGATGCATTCTTGTCTTCTTTTTTTTGGGGAGGAGGTGTGGGATTGGGGGTGCGAAATTGTCGAGGCACTTCTCAAAACTGTACATCTTAATTGCTGATGTAAGTAAAACTGAGCAATATATAAAAAGGACTTCAAGACCATGGGGTTCACTCGAGGGTGTGAAGAAGGGAAATGTGTCATAAAGGTAATTGATAACTTAAGATGGAAGTGAAGAAATTTATACCTAACAGAATCTCTACCTGAGATCACATAAACAGATTGCGCTTAGTATCAACCACCTTAATCATGCATTTGAATTTTAAAGACCACATGAAAGGATAATCAAGCCTAAGTGAATCGTGGGCAAAAGAAAACTGAAAAACTTTATCGACAACAACCAACACAAGTGATAGAATTTTAGAGCAGCATAAAGAAGAAAAGTGTACCTTACTGCCAACGTATTTTACTCGTCGTAGACACTCTCGATAAAGCTAAGAGACAATAGCAAAAAGAAAGAAATGCATACTTAAATCACTTTGAAAGCAATTCTAGAGGCTGCATATATTCAAATAGCTAACCATTAAATGATACTTACTCGGATGGCGTTGTTGGCAAGTTCAGGGGGTAATGCTGTTTGGAGAGATGGCATTATGCAACTCAATTCAAACGGTTCCTATAGAAAAAAAGAGATGTAAGCCCTGTTTGAATGAGGAGATTTGTTTTTTCAAGATTGATTCCAATCAAATGAATTCAAATCTGCATGACTGAAATACTTGAAATTGGAAACTAAAATGTATTAACCAACAATTTGCACACCTTACATTTTATTGTTGTGGAAAGGAAAAATATATACTCGGAAGACTTACATGACTATGACATAAAATTACATGTTGTGGACGTACTATCACCCAAGCTTCATCCTGGTCATGGATAGATCTACTTCTCAAAAGTTCTCAACTATTCGTCCAAAATTAGTTCTAACTTGATCAACCAAACAATTGCCCCAATTGTTGTTTTATTATTTTTGAGGGAGGGATCATGGATCAAATTGGAAGTCAAATTTGTTACTATTACAGAAGGATGAGTTTCAGGTTGATTATCAGTTATTTCATCAAACATCGTGGGTGGATTATCAGGTAGATTTTGAAATTCACAAGCCCAAATCTTCCATAAAAAGGGCCTGTTTTAACAATATTAGTCAATCAATCAACTAAACTTCAATCCTAAACTAATCATGCCAGCTATCGAAATTCTCTACCACTATTAGAAGGTTCACCATAGTTAAAACTATTTACACCATCGACCAAACATAACCCTCTTCATAACATCCAAGTTCTGGACCGGAGACTTTGTGAAACTCGCACAGGCAAAACTACCTGTTTCAAAAATGAACCAAACCATATCCAAAGAATGCCACAATGATTAAGTTTTTAGTACATATTATGGTGGAAGGTGAATGTGAGGAACAACAAACACAGTTTCTGAGAACAAATTCTAAGCAAACACACACATACAGACACAACACTGGAGCAAAAAGATTCATTTGATTCTAGTTTTGGAAATTAGACAAGTTCTAACAGATAATTAAATCATATGTTTTTCTTGATAGCAGAAGAGAAGAGAGGAGAGAAAACAAATAGAAGAAACATACAGTGGCTTTATCAGAGAAAGAAGCAACAGAGCCTGGGTACTATCAGTAGGAGTTCATCAAATTAAAGAAGGTGCAACTGAAGAGGAGTGTCAATTTGGACATTCTCACAAGTCAGATTGGGCTATTAAAACATGACAGATTAACTTGGAATCTTGGACACAGCCCAAATTATTCTCGTACTGAGTAACACTAGTTTCGGTATTCCAGTAGTACAATATCCCAGCACTACAATCAATTAAGCCCTTCCAAGATTGCGATAAAGTTGAATCATCTGGTGCATAACAAAGTCCTAAGGAAGCCATAACAGCATCAACAGTTGCCATACTTAAGCTACCTAAGGCAATTCATGAAAAAAGTCATATATGAATTGACCAGATACAATGACAAGCAAAGGGTACTGTAGTACGGAGTAAACGAGACTATGCTAACAAGAATACGATTATCAAGTAAATCAGATAATAACTAAACAGCTATTCCCAATGAGAACAATCCAAAGTCCAAACCCAGATTGCTATTCCACAAGGGCATAAAAATTCCAGATGACAGCTTATGTCTATCGAGTTGAAGTACAAAGACATTTCTAGCATTCTCAACCCCATATCGGCTATGAATGATCCACTTGTAATATTAACACCTTAACTACCAAGATAGGGAACCGATATCCATGAATCTATTTCTTTAGCTTCAAGTCAATCAACTTTACAAGCCTCCCCCCTCCCCCTTTTTTCTTTTCCAACAACTCAAAAACCAAAATCAGAAACAAAAACAATACGACACAGAAAACAGTGTAAACTCATAGTCCGACAACCAGGAAAAAAATAACTTTGCTAATCTTTTGTAAGGATTCTTGAAATTATAAGCCGTTGGAGCTAAACAGACCATGCAAACTGGATTGGAAGGTCAGTACGAAAGAGAGGGCATCAAATAAACTAAATTTGCTGTATTAAGATACTCAAACCTAGAAGAATATCCCAAACACAACACTTGAAGCAAAAAAAAAAGAAAATTCTTTAGTGAACCACCAAATCTAAATATCCCAACTAGTTTTATGCATAACATAGGACTTTTACTTCATTACACAACCGGAAAAAATAATTATAAAGCAAAAACACGCACAAACAGATGCAAGTACTTGACTACAACAACAAATTGATCTGCAGAAATCAAACCTTAGCTGAATTTTATTGTGCGCCGAGCTCTGTTTTTGTATCAGCGGGAGTGAAAAGGTGCTGACTGTAGAGGATTGGATGCTAAATTTGAAGGTTAGGGTTCAGATCTTTCAAGAAGAGAATTGCCTACTTGCTGGACAAGAGGATTGGATGCTTAATTTGAAGGTTAGGGTTCAGATCTTTCAAGAAGAGAATTGCCTACTTGCTGGACCATTAGTTAAATATGAACCTTCCGCGATGTTGGCTAGAACTAGCGTAGAAAACGGGTGGGTTGGATCAGATATGGGAAGATTAAAATGAGTTGGATAAAAAATGGTTACATTATCCAATCCGCCCATACTTAATATGGATATAAAATGGGTTGAAATTGTCAAACACCAGAAAATAAGAATACCAAGCGACCTAGTTAGGTGCATTTTGATTCTTTGCCAGATCCAACTAAAGATCCCAACTTCTTTTTGGAATCAATAGCACTGTAAAGTGTAAACTATAATTCAATGCAAAAGCTGAGCAAAACTTGTAATTTTACACAAATCATAAACATAATCATCTAGCAATTGGACATTGAACACTTATATAAATGGGTATTCAATTATGTTATTCCATTCAACCATGAATCCGTCTTATAATCATGACCACAATAATTACAATTCGCTCTATCAACTCTGTTAGCATCTTTGAACTTCTAAAAATGTTCCCAAGCACTTGGTCTAGATTGTATGGTTTCTCTTTTCTTTGTACCTATACTAGTAGTTTCAACCAAATTTGTAGGTGAAGAAGTAAGTTCGCTTTCAGTTAAACCCACCTCATTTACTCTACTTTCAAGTTCTGTCATCTATGAAAAATTGAATGAAAAGAGAATTAAAAAATGCAAACAGATATACGGATTATAAATTCAACATTAGGATATCTAATTCATCTAATGCTTTCTAGTTTCTATGCCAAAAACCTCTCAAGAATATAGAGTAATCATCTATCCAATCAATGCTTATACATTCCAACCGTAGGCATACATTCAGTAAACTGAAAGAAGGCAGTGTTCAGTGTTCATTGATTCGAATAATCCTCATTAAGCATGAAAGGAGACAGAATCATAGTTGAAACCGCGATTTCGAAGTGTCAGAAGTACATTCAGATTCGAGTAATTTATTTCTACAATCAATAAATGAACAGAATCTCAAACATGTGAATAATCGAACTCAAGGATTCAAGCCTTCAACAAGCAGAAATTGAACTCAGTACCCACGGTTTCAAAGCAGAAATCAGGAGTAGTATTCATTTAACCTAAGGACATGGAAGTCGAAACTTCAGATTCAGAGATACAAATCGAGGAAAAAAAAATTAAACAATGATGAAATTTACCTCACAATGATGAAGACGACGAGCAGCGGCGACGGCAATCGGCGGCAGCGGACAGAGACTCTCAGCAAAGCAAGATGAAAATTTTGAAAAATGGGACTTTTTGGAACCCCAGTCTAAAGTCTCAACTGTAAGGGTTTGTTTGGTGCGAAAGATAATATCAAATAACTCTGGGATTAAATTATAGTTCATTTGATTTGAATTCAAGTTATGATTGGATTAATTATGATGATATTATTTTTTATTGAGTGTTTGGTTTGTTGTATTTAAAATAATAAATTTTAATAATAATTTATTTGTTTACAAAAATACCCTTCATGAATGTAAAAAGTGATGTAACAAAAGGATTGAAAGAGATATTTTTTTCATTTACTTATTTTATTCTGGGATAAGTAATCCCGAGATTACTATACCACCCAAAGGGAAGGATAACTTATCCTGGTACTAATTATTAATTTTGGGATAAGTTATTCCAGACTTGCCAACCAAACAACAAATAATTTAATCCCAGTACTATTTGGTATTATCCTTCACACCAAATGACCTCTTAATTTGTTGTTTGGTTGGCAAGTCCGGGATAACTTATCCCGAAATTAATAATTAGTATTGGGATAAGTTATCCCTCCCTTTGGGTGGTATATCAATCTCGGAATAACTTATCTAGGGATAAAATAAGTAAATGACAAAAATGTCTCTTTCAACCCTTTTGTTACATCACTTTTTATATTCATGAAGGGTACTTTTGTAAACAAATAAATTGTTCCTAAAATTTATTATTTTGAATACAACAAACCAAACACTCAATAAAAAATAATCTCATCATAACTAATCCATCATAATTTATCCTATCATAACTTAAATTCAAACCAAACGACCCCTAAGGAGCTGTTTGGTACAAGGCTAAATGGATAACTAATTTTTAGATTAATTTTAGCATGAATTTATTATATATTTGGTTATGATAATACTACGGAATAACTTATCTCGAAACTAGTTATTTCAAAATTATAATTTTTTATTTGTTCTACATTGAGGGTCAATAATAATTCTGAAATAATTAATCTAAAATAACTTGTTCCTCGATCAAATGAGCCCTAAGGGTATTTGGTTGTGAGGAAAAATATTTAATTGTGTAATATTGTGTATACCATTTTATATATATATGGGCGACACATATATTTCTAATTTGATAAATTTTATAACGTCTAAATTATGTATTCAATACGTTATATTATATATATATCATGACGTATTGAATACATAATTTAGACGTTATAAAATTTATCAAATTAGAAACATATGTGTCGCCCAATAGGTACTTATCACATGTAACTTCTGATTGAAGCTCACATACAACTGTTGAGGTTGTGAATATATATGTACATTGCTAATAAATACATATAATTAAAATTATTTAAAATATCATCTGATGTGCACCTTGTTTAAACGAATCCTCTATAAAATGTTCTAATGAAACTATCATTGACTATCCTTATCAGTCTGCAATATTCCCAACACTTTATTGGTGAATTTAGTGCGATAAAGGCATTAAAAATATTTGTTTTATCAAACTAGCAACTATATTTATAGGTTTGAATTTAGGGGAAATTAAGTAAATATTTCATAAAAGTAAAATAATTATAAATATATATCCTTTATATTTATATCCCACTAAATAATTACATTATATATTCCCAATTAATTGTGCTTAACTGATATTAAATCAGTATCATATATTGATTGATATCATTAAGCTAAGGTTGGTAATTTCGCTTAACTGATACTAAATCAATATCTTATACTAATGTATTGGTATCATCAAGGCTAATAATTTCGCTTAATTGATACGTTTCTTGTTTAGAAATTACTCATTAATCAATGATACTATAAGAATATATATACTCTTATACTGATTTAGTATCAATTAAGTGAAATTATCAGCCTTAATGATACAAATACAATATATGATACTGATTTAGTATCAGTTAAGCAAAAATTATCAGCCTTAATGATACCAATGCAGTATATGATAGTGATTTAGTATCAGTTAAGCGAAAATTATCAACCCTAATGAATGGGGGTATGAGTTATAATTATTTGTGAGAGAATAGATATTTCAGGAATTACTTTTAAATGTGGGTTATGAACTTGTAATTATTTTAAATTTTATGACCCATTTATCATAGTTTTCTCTTATTTATCTGTATCTTCTTTAAATAAAGTAACATGCAAAAACAAAAGCTTATGTTTTGTTTTATAGCAACAATTATTAATAAATTCTTATATACCTCAATAATTTACTCCAAAAAGGAGCCAATCCTTGCAAGACTCCATCATCAGAAAAAGAAAAAAACACGCAGAATTTAAATATAAACAGTTTTACTCAGTTTAATTAATAATAACGTTGTGATGGAGGAAGGATAATGCAAGCTCTTTCTAAAGCTTATATTATATTAAATCTAGATTAGTTATTTTAAATAGTATTACACATATCGAACATGGATATAAATCGACATATTCAATGTAATCCCATAAAGTGAGGTCTATAGAACCTAGAGGGTAGAGTGTACGTAAACATGAACTTTACCTCAAAAGTAGAGCAATTATTTCTAATAGACCCTTGATCGGCTAAAAAAAAAAGTCTAAAAAAGAAATAATGAAAATAAGGAAAAGAGAGTTACTTTATGCTAGCAAGTTGCGCTAATTCATATTAATACCATCTTTAAAGTTGATTGACCTTTCATGTGACACACATACATAAAAAAAAAAATGGGAAGTGCTAAATGGCCAAAAAAATTTATCAGAATTTGGCCAGAAAATTATAAAAACTATAATATTTTTTTTATTTTAAAATAAACGGATCTTTTTTCCATTTTTTAATTAAAATGTATTAAAGTTAAAAGGGTAAAAATGTTTAAAAAGGTGAAATAACATAAAAAAAAATATCATTTTGGTCAAAATTTCTGGCCAAAAAGATTTTTCTCAAAAAAATGTTGATAGTTACATTTTTTTCTTTGATATAAATCCCAAGTTTTTATAGAACTAATTATATATTAGCCGTATAATATGATGAATTGATGATCATCAAAAAAGAAGAAGAAGAAGAAGGAACGAAACAAAGATTCTTTAAGGATGGAAATTAATTTATATTATCATATTTAATGATGCATGCATACATACAAATATTAAGAATACATAGAGACCTATATATATATATATAAATATATATATATATCCTAGCTATATATAATAACAAAATCTAAACGCAAAAAAATAATAATACTAGTATGGCATTATGCCACAATTAATATTTAGTAGTATATATAACTAGATAAAACAGGATTTAGCAACAGACAAACTTAGTAGCTCAATGATAAAATCCACCGCTAAAGTTATTTAGCGATAGATTATCAAAAACTATGAATAAGTTTGTAGCTAATTCCAGTTTTTTTTCGATTTTAAAGGCCACTAGAACCAATCAATTTTGTCAAGCCATAAGTTATAGCCATGGCCAACCAACCTCCAAACAAAACCCTAGCAGATGACTTGATTGCTGGTGCTTTTCCCAACACAGCTCCTAACCATCCAAACACCATTAAAGCTATGGTGACAGCAGCAACAACAGCTCCAATTCTCACTTTATAATCTCTTATAAAAGATGCAGCCAGTAATGGCACAATTGCACCTACTGAAAATGCTAGAGCTGATGCTGCTGCTGCTTGTGCTGGATTTGGCAAGACATTTTTTTCGTCCTCGTTATCTCCTTCGATTTTATTTCTTCTTTTATTATCTCTCTTCATTTGAGCAACTTCTATATCGAGTTGAGAATAAACGGAGACAAATTCTCCTATAGCCATAGAACATGCGCCGGCCACTAGGCCGGCGAATCCAGTAAGGATCATGACTTTTATGTCCTTTTTCACAGCACCAATTCCCATCATCAATGATGCGGTTGAAACCAACCCATCATTGGCTCCGAGCACAGCTGCTCGGAGCCATTGGGAACGTTTTGAGTAGTCAAACTCCTTTTCTTCTACTTGTTGATGATCTAGGCTTATTTGTTGTTGCTCCATATCATGATTCATAGAGAGAGTGAACTTTGATTCTTGTTGAGTATTATTACTTGCTTGGTTTGATGCCATAGTTGTTGTTTTTTTCTTTCTTTTTTTTGGTTGAAAATGTGAATAAAAATGAATTGGAAATAACTAATTTATAGTAAACAAAAAAGTGAAGAACAAGCAGATGATTGTGCTTGACACACGCCAATAATGCTAGGTATTTATAGAAAGATTTTTTTTTTGTTGTAGTAGTGGAGGAAAATGTGGGGACTTGTATGAGCACTAACATATAAATTAGTTATTTCCAAATCATTTTTATTCACATTTTTCATCCAATTATTCACATTTTTTTTCCTTTTTTCTTTTGTTCTTATGATGGAGTCTTGCAAGGATTGGACTCTTCTTTTTGGAGTAAATTATTGAGGTGTATAAGAATTTAATTTAATTGTTGCTACAGAAATTTGCATGTTACTTTATTTAAAGAAGAATGAAAGAAGGGTTTCTTTGATATACTTTTTCTTTTTTTCCGAAAGAAAGTCCTTTTAAGGAAATAGTTAAATTGATGTCCTTTATTTTTTAGCATTTCTAGTTGATACAACATCTACAAAAAGACCAAAATTGTTGCTGAAATTAATGATAAAATATTTATAACGATATTTAACTTATTCATAACTAGAAAGAGATCTTAAAAGGAGAAAAAAGAGGAAAAAAATTAAAATCTTTAACATGAAGAAGAAAATGGCTTTCTAATTTTTGTGCTAAACTAGGGATTGGTTTCTCATTTGTGATAAAAAAGGAGAAACTTTAAGGCATTGAGTTGCACCAAAATTAGGACGTCACGAATAAGGCATGACAAATAAAGATAAGAAAATAAAGTCTTAAATAATGGAGAAGTTTTTATTTGCCTTTTGTCCTCAATACTACTCTCTTGAGTTTTATGTCCATATATTGAAGAGGACAAATATACACTTACAAGTTACATGTGATAAGTACCTATTGGGCGACACATATATTTCTAATCTGATAAATTTTATAACATCGAAATTCTGTATTCAATACATCATGAAAAAAGTAATGGCTAAAGTTGTTTTTTTAAAACTCCCTTAATTTGTTTTGTTGCGGTCTTCTTCAAGGTTTTGGTCACTTCATTCAGGGAGCAAGCAAACTCCCTTAATTTGTTTTGTTGCGGTCTTGTTTTGAGGTTTTGGTCAATTCATTCAGAGAGCTAGCATAGAGTTAGGGGTTCATCCGAATTCTCTTTAGTAGAAAATATTATTATTTATACATGGTTAATATTATTTTTTATGTATATATATAATAAATGTCGAACCTTCTTCGGTTAGTTTGTGGTTTACTTCTACCCTTATTAAAAATCCTAGCTCCACCACTGACTTCATTACCGTGTTTACTTTGACCAAAGAGGCTCATGATTTTGGTAGGGTTTTTATTTTTTTAAATAGCATAATGAGCGATAATGAATAGATTTCTTTCTTTGTTTATCACTCATTTACGCACCTTAAAAAAATAAAATAACGAAAACCATCACCAAAATCATAAGCCTCTTTGATCAAAGTAAATGCAAACAAATAATAAATCAGTTTTGATTTGTTATTCAGGTGAAGTTCACCTGATAAATATAAAAAAAAATATTTTAAATGACCTCCATAAATCTTGTTATATAAACAAATCTTGTTATAGCCATTATTTCCCCTTTCCTAATTTTGGTGTAACTAAATGCCTTAAAGTTACTCTCTTTTTTCACAAAAACCAATCCCACAAAAATTAGAAAACCATTTAACTATTTCCTTAAAAGGACTTTCTTTCGGAGAAAACAAGAAAAAGTAATCAAAGAAACCCTTCTTTCATTCTTCTTTAAATAATAATTAAAAAATACAAGATCTAATTTACTAAATTATTTATTCTTTTTTTTTCTATAAATATTTCTTGAGGATTGAGCAACACTTTGTTTGAATGATAAGAGATATATAATTACAAATAATTGCAAACTTTTAATTGTGAAAATGGGGCAAACACTACGACAAAAATATCTTTTAGCGACAATAAATATGCACATTAACAAAAAATGGTAAAGTTTTTACCAACATTAGTTAATTGTCATTAAATCAAATGTCGCTATAGACTTTAGAGACATTTACAAAGAATGTAAATGCCTCTAAAAATGCATATTTAATGACAATTAATTGTCATTAATTAATTGCTGCTAAAGATATTTTTAAGGTAGCCAAGGGAGTATATTCTGTATTCAACTATTGTGAAATTAAGTGGAGAATCACGATTGCTTTTTCTTGGAATTGGATGAGAAGTGGGATGAAAAAATAAAGAGAAATTTTGAGAAAAAGATAAACTAATTAATGTATGATTTTACTCCAAAAAGTTGTCACGTTTAGTCGGTGGAACCTGTAAAATTTAAAATAATGCACGCAAGCAAGTTTGAATATCATTATTATAAAAATCAAAAAAAAAAATGATCCATATACTTCATCGATTTTATTTTATTTGACTCCTAATAAAAAGTTATGATTTATCTTATTTGCTTATTTTAGCAAATTAAGATAATTTTAAAATTATTTTTTCTAATACTATCCTTCGTATTAAATAACTATATAAAATAGAATTAGCAAAATATAATTTTTTGATGATAAGTTAATTTAGTAAAATAAGTGCACTAAGTCAACCGGTACCAAATAATATAAAACGAAGAAAATACATAATAATAATAAATAAATAAATAAATAAATTGAATGGTAATAATAAACCAAGGCCTCTTTTAGCAATTACTTCAGTATCTGTACCCTAAATGGCCTCTATGATCTCACTGTCTCTACTTAAAATAAAATATTTTACTCTAATGAACCCTTTAAGAAATTGAACAAATGTTTTTTATTTTAAATTCATAACTAAAATATTTGTTTAATATTTTTTGTAATTATGCATTGATCTTTACAGTTCCAATACCTTTTGATGGTTGTTGAGATTCTTTTTATAACTACCTTCATTATTCAATGTGTGTATAATTTTACTTTGTTTTTAACAATTCATAACATTCAAATTAATATTTTTTTTAAGAAGCTATAGCCATTTAGAGATTATTTTTTTTAACTTTAACTTTATTTAAGTGTGTTGTCCACCAACGCTGACTGAATGAATAATTGTTTCTGCTATACTCCAAAAATTTACACCTTGACTTATTATCATTATTATGTAAAATTCATACATTTTAAATTAATGCCGAAGATTGGACTTTTTTTTGTATTTTGTCAATCAACTCACACAGGCTCAAAAATAAAATATAATTGAATAAAAAGACATATTCAAATTTGACAAAAAAATAAATAAGAAACTTACCTCAGCTAAGCCTTTTTATTCCTCATTTAGTACTCCAAAGTCATTACTCCCTATTATTCAATGACTAAGTTGCTTTATCCAAAATTAGTATTGGAATTATGATTGTTAAGTTGATACTGATAGAGGGAGTGATAACTTTGGAGTAAATGAGGAATAAAAAGACTTAGCTTAGGTAAGTCTCTTATTATTATTTTTGTCAATTTGATTATGTTTTGTTATTAGACTATATATTATTTTTGGGTTTGTGTGAGTTGATTGACAAAATACGAAGCAAGTTTAATCTTCAGCATTCTCACTACAAATCTAATGGATATATTCTCATATGATAAATGACACTTTGTAGAGAAGATTATTTTTAGTGTTGTAAATTTGTTATAAAGTTTTTCTTTTTAGATTTTAGTTCATATAATTCCTATATAAAAACGCATCTCATTATACAGATTTTATTAGAGAAAAAGTATATAATTTTTTTTTTACAAATTAGTTATTTAAGAATTTTGTAGATAAAATTATTTTAGATTGTTTATGAGTTGTAAATTTGTTATAAAAATTTGCTTCTTACATATTAGTTCATAGAATTTCTATATAAAAATGCATCTCATTGTAAAAAAATTACCAGAAAAAGATATACAGAAATTTTTCACAAATTTGTTATTCAAGAATCTTGTAAATGAGATTATTTTTAGTTTGCTTATAAGCTGTAAATTTGCTACATAATTTTTCTTTTTACATTTTACTTCATAGAATTCTTATGTAAAAATGCATTTCGCTGTACAGATTTATCAGAAAAAATATACAATTTTTTTTACAAATTTGTTATCCAAGAGTTTTACTATATTTTCATGATATTAAAACAGATTTAAAGAAACATTCTTCATCTTCTCTCGATCTTCTTCTCAACAATTTTCTTATTCATTTCTTCATAGCAACGAGAAATGTCACTAAAACTCTCAGTTGAATTTTTCAGGGAGAAAATTATTAAAGTAATCGATTCTAATTATCTCACAGTTTAGCAGAAAGAGATGGATTATAATCACTCTCAACTAAAAATATTTTTTTTATTAATGATAAGATAACTATTTTATAAAAGGACTCACCTTTGTTTGAACAACGATAAAGATGCAATGACATGATCATTGTTCGATTGATAAATTCTCCATGCAAGAAAATCTCCAAAAATGTGATGTGTTATTTGATCACTGCTTCAGATTTGTGGAATGCACTTTAAGAAAAATATGAGCAAATTGATGGCACAAAACGTTTTCAATTGCGAAGGGACCTGTACAACATGATAGAAGAAACAAATGATATATCTAGTTATTTAACAAGCTAAAGAAATTATAAAATCAGATTAAGGTATTGAACATCTTCATGAATTGTGGTTGTGAATGTAAGTGTGATCCTAAGACATATAATCATAAGATAAATGAAGACAAGAAGTTGATGCAATTTTTAATAGGCATGCTTGAGTTGATTTAGAAAATATAAAAAAGCTCAGTCTTCAGCATCTTCACCACAAATTTAGTGAATATCTCCTCACATGATAAATAACACTTTGTTGATGAGATTATTTTTAGATTACCTATGGATTATTATTTTTTAACATTTAAGTCCATAACATTCTTGTATAAAAATACATCTCATTGTGTAGATTTCATCAGAAAAAATTATACATAAATTCTTTTACAAATTTATTTTTCGAAGGTTCTAATATATTTCATGGTATCAGAGCAAATCTAAAGGAAAATCCTTCATATTCTCTCAATCCTCTTCTCTGTTACTTTCTTTTCAACCATTTCTTTATAGAAGTAAAAAATGACACAAAACATTTCAATTGAATTTTAGGGTGAGAAAATCACTAATATAATCAATTTTAATTATATCTACTACTTAACAATATCAAATTCACATGAAAATAACCTCATTAACATCATTTTTGATGAATCTAACAACCAAAATTAAAATAAAATTTTTTAATCTGACTTTCAATAAAAAAAATTAATTAATGATAAGATAATTATTCCGTAACAAGACTCACCTCTGTCAAAATAATGAGAAGATGCAACGATACAGTCACTGCTTGACTATTAATTCTTTCGATTGAAAAAACTTTTAAAATATATCGGATCTACTGCCTCACTGCTTCAGATCTGTGAAATGATGTCTAAAAAAGATATATAAAAGTAGGATCTACAACATCACTGCTTTAATTTCTTGAAATGATGTCTAAGAAAGATATATAAAAGTAGGATCTACTGCCTCACTACTTCAAATCTGTGAAATGATGTCTAAGAAGGATATATAAAAATAGGATTTACTGTCTCACTGCTTCAGATCTGTGAAATGATGTCTAAGAAATATATATAAAACAAGATCTACTGCATCACTACTTCAGATCTATGAAATGATATCTAAGAAAAATATATAAAAGAGAATCTACCATCTCACTGCTTCAGATCTGTGAATGATGTCCAAGAAAAATAAAAAAAACTAAGATCTACTGCATCACAACTTCAGATCTGTGAAATGATGTCTAAGAAATATATAATAAAACAAGATCTATTGTTTCCCTACTTCAGATCTATGAAATGATATCTAAGAAAGATATATAAAAGTATGATCTACTGTCTCACTGCTTTAGATCTGTGAAATGATGTTTAAGAAATATATAAAAAAAGAAGTAAGATCTACTGTCTCACAGCTTCAAATCTGTGAAATGGTGTCTAAGAAAAATATATAAAGGAGGATTTATTATTTCCCTGCTTCAAATCTATGAAATGATGTCTAAGAAAGATATATAAAAGTAGGATCTACTGCCTCATTGCTTCATACATGTGAAATGATGTCTAAGAAAGATATATAAAAGTTGGATCTACTACCTCAGTGCTTCAGATCTGTGAAATAATGTCTAATAAAAATATATAAACGTAAAATCTATTGTCTCACTATTTCAGATCTATGAAATGATGTCTAAGAAAGATATAAGTAACCTGATGATATAAGAATTTTCAATTACAAAGGGATCTGAGCTACATGACACAAGAATAATCGATATAGCTAGTTATTTTAACAAGCTACAAAAATTATAGAATCAAATGTATTGAACAATTTCATTATTTGTGATTGTGAATGTAAGTGTGATACTAAGTCACACAGTCAGAAAATGAATGAATAAAAGAAGTTGATGCAATTTATAATAGGTTTGCGTGAGTTGATTGACAAAATATGAAGAAAGTTCAATCATCGACATCCTCACGACAAATTTAGTGTATACCTCCTCACATGATAAATGACACATTGTAGATAAGATTATTTTTAAATTATTTATAAGCTGTAAATTTGTTACAATTGTTTTTTACATTTTAGTCCATATAATTCCTATATATAAATTCATCTCAATGTATAAATTTTATCAGAACATAAAATACAAAAACAATATTATAAAGTTTTTGTTTAAGGGTTCTATGATATCTTTCATGGTATCAGAGCAAATGTAAAGAAAATTCTTCATCTTCTCTTGATCTTCTTCTTAGCTACTTTTGTTTCATTCATTTATTGGTAGTGGGACTGTTCAAAATTAAATCAAAATCAATAATTCGAACAGAAAAAAAGTTATTGGTCTATCAATAATGAGTTATTGGTTTAACAGTTTTGTTTTTTTTTTTATTGGATTATCGGTTCTTAATAGTTTGAGGTTTTTTCTTAATGGTTAACCGATAACCCGATAGTAAATTAAATAATTATATTTATACAATTTTGTATATAAAATCCTTGATTTAGAGTTTGGTTTCCTACTTTTATTTTTGATTGTCTCAAACTCTTGGTTATTCTACAATATAAAAGTGTTTGCTTTTGAGTAAGATGTAACTTATGAACTCATTGTTACGCCTCCTAAAACTAGAAGACTAAACTAGAGCCTAAAACATAAATTAGTGGCCTAAATGGGATTTAACATAGAGATTAGAGTCGTAAAATAACCTACGTCAACTAGTATAAGTGTTTTTGGGTATAAGCATCAAGGCATGGCCCCCCAAGGACTACCCAAGGGTCCTTGAGGAGGACCAAGAGGTTGCCCAAAAAATTGTCAAAAACAGCTTCACCTACGGATGGGCACCCACGAGCCGTGGGTGGACCCACGCCCCGTAGGTGGGGGTCGAGGCTGAGCCTCCCCACGTTTCTCCAAACTCTATGTCCTGTCTACGTGTGTTCAGAACGGAGCGTGAACCCACCCACGATCTGTGGGTGGGGTTTCGTGAGTGGCACCTGAAAGTTGGACTTTAGTTTTAAGTTAGAGTTAAGGGAGGGGCCTAGGGTTAATTAATTAATTAAGTAGGGCCGTTAATACTAATTAAAAACTAATTATATAAATCTAATAGACCCCTAAACTAACTCAATTAGTTCATTCATTCAAGACTCCAAAACAAATTATTTCCCTCCCAAAATATTTCTCTCTAAGACTCAATTGAAGAACAAGAACAAGGTCAAGCTTAGGGTTCAAGGTGCAACCTTTTCTCTCCAATTTAGTGTGGAAATCATCAACTAAGGTATGGTAATCTTGATTCATGGAATGCTTTCTTCCATGGAGCCCTTGAACTCTCCAATTTCAAAGTAGGAAAAGTCTCCAAAGACATAGGGTTTTCTTCAAATCATGGATTCTTTCCCAAATCATTTTCAATTATTTAATTGTCTTATATTATGGTTTAATTATTGTTTTAAAGATGTTTTTATGATAAATTCACCATGAATCCATGAAGTCCTCCTAACCCTAAATTTATGACCCTAATGTGGGTGAATTATAGTAAGGTCAATTGTATTAAATTGTTCTTATTGTAATGTGGTTTCTTGATTATATTATTATCCATGTTGCATGTATTAATCCTAGATTGATTGGGAGAATGTGATCCTTGATCCAAGATAGGTAAGACATGAGATTTATGCCAAATTATGAATTACATGTATATGCACTCTATGAACATGATTTTAACCTAATTATTGTGTTAATTGAAAGTTCCTTCTCATAAACACATAATGATCATGATGTGAAAGTTCTTCTCACTATGTTATGGTTCTAAGGTTGAAAGTCCATTCTCACATATTGGACCCATGAGCTATTATTATTTGAATTATGTGGGATGGAGGGTAAGATACTTATTCATGCTTATAAATCCAATTCTAGACTAAATATGAAATTGTGGGAAGTAATGCTTAGCACCGATTGGATATTGAAAATGAGATAGATGCTCTCCTGTCAATTAAATAGGTCGGGTTTCTAAATGTAATCTCATGAGATGGAAGCTCCTTCGTTAAGTAAGGTTGAATTTCTAGTAACAATCTATGTATCTTATAACTATGTGCCCTCATAGGTCATTAGCTAGTGGATCCACCTAAAAGCTAATACATTTAGTTCTACCTTAGGTAAGTAGGACACCTCTTTTCGGTGTGGGGCATGACACCGGATTTCATGTTTAGCTCACATGGTCTATGTCGGTTAAGGCTTATTCCCAAAGTAATAATGAAGATAAAGTATTAACCATGTTTGCTTGAGGAGTTTTACTTACTATAAGTAGGATTATGGGATCTTACTTATGCATGACACAAGTAGACTTTGAGAGTATTCGTGGTGGGTTCCTATTATGATGTGATGACTTATACATTGATTATGCTTATGACTTGTGCTTTTGTACCACTTTTCATGATGATTCTTAAACTTCATAAAAACGCATACTCTTCAACTAAATTGTCCCTTTTTACATATTTTCATGATTTTATGCATGATTATCATACTTAGTACATTAATTGTGATAACCCATATTTCTTCTACTCTTTTCACAAAGTGTAGGTTCCGGTGTGTGAGGTGATTGTCCCTTCTAGTCCAAGCTTGGATTGATACTCTTCAAGCTTGTGGTATGTCCTCATGGATCCGAGGACAGCTTTATTGTTGTTTCATTTGTTTAGTTGTACTAGACATTTTCATATTCTCTATTGTAAGGGTTGTGTCCCTATTATTTCAAAACTCCGATTGTAATAGATGGCTTAATGAGACTTTGTCTAGACTTTTTCTTTACTTATATAAAAAAATTCATAAAGACTTAAAATTGTGTTTTATTATTTATTATTCTATACTTATGTGATGATGATAAGCTAAGTGGCTTACTTGGGTCCTTTCGGGGTTCCATGTGCCATGTTACGTCTAGGGGGTACCCTTGGATCGTAACACTCATGTCCATGGTTCATTTGGTTTGTCACCTCGTTTCTAAGTAATTTTAATAATTTTTTTGTGTCAAATATTAACAGTTAAACCGATAATCAAACCGATAACGATCAATAACCAATAAAACAATAATCGATAAGTCAATATCTTAATGATTCTATAACGGTCTAGCATCTCTATAAACCGATAACCAATAAATCAAACCGATAAACTTCAAAACCGAACCGAACCGATCGATATGTAGCCCTAGTTGATAGTAGCAAGAAATGACACCAACACTCTCAATTGAGTCTTTCGATAAGAAATTCATTGATGTTGTTGGTTCTTTTCATCTTTACTACTTGAAAACTTCATTTTCGCATTGACATAACCTTATTAATATCATTTTGATGGATATAACTAGGGGTGGACGTTCGTTTCTTCGGTTTGGTTTTATCTAATTTTGATTCGATTCTTCGATTTTAGTTTTAGAAAAGTGTGCACCATATAACAAGTCAAAATAATCCGGTTCGGTTCGATTTTTTGTACTTCGGTTTGATGTAGTTCAGTATTTTTAAATTAGTTTTTCGGTGTGAATGAATAATAAAATGAGGACAGAATCAAAGTATAAGATGCTTAAAAATTGAAAAGTATGTTAAAGAATATTGTGTCTCGCCATGGAACACTTATTGTGCTAACGAAAATACTATATTTATCTTTGTCAAGAACATTGTGCATCCAACTACTTCTCAAGAAAAACAAGGACGAAGATGGATTCTTTTACATAACGTACATTGATAAAAATATGTTTTAGTCCTCTTGGGAATTAATATTTGAAGTTAACTATTGAATTGTACATTTCTTCCTACTTTGATTTGTTCGTGAATGATTTAATATTTAGTTGACTCTTTATTTTTAGTTAAGAGAATTCTCATAAATATATACATATATGTTTTATTTTTAAAAAAAAATCATCTTTTTTTGATAAAAGTTTGGTTCTTCGGTGCACCAAAGTTCTAAGACCCTTACACCGAACACCAAATCGAAGAACCAAACTTTTTAAAAAAATAACACTGACACCGAATTGAAAACTCAAAGAACCAAATTAGTTCGATTCGATTCGGTTTAATTTTTCGGTTTTCCGACATTTATGCCTACCCCTAGATATAACTATGAAAATTTAAGAGAGGAGTTTTAATTTCACTCGCTAAAAGTAGTTTTTTTTACTAATGATAAAATAGTTACAAGAGGGCTACATATGTTTGAACAATAGAAAAGATGCAATGACATGATCATTACTTGGCTCCTAAATCTCTAAGAAAGAAAACCTTCTAAAGTAGTTTCACCGCGTTACTATCTCAAATCTATTGAATGATCTCCAAAAATGATATATAAGCAACCTAATGATAAAAACAAATTAATTGTAAATAGACTCGAACAATATGACACAAGAAATAAATAATATAACTAGTTAATTTAATAAGCAAAAGAAACTATGAAATCATATGAACGTATTGAACATCTGAATCGTTGTTACTCAAAGACACCTCGTGTGAAATTTCAAAAATTCTTGAAATACGATATCAAATTAAAAATTAAGGCACATGATGAAATTATTTAATTTTGAATTAATTCGCGCTAACGTCAGTTTGTCTTAGCACATGTATGATCGCTATAGTAGGACTAACGAAATCAAACGCTAAAAAATTTGATGTCTTTCATTTTTCTCCTACTTTTTAGGGAGAAAATTGACAAGCAAGTGTTACTCCAAAATTCCCCAAAGCCACTCTTAGTGTGGGAACCATGGAGGGAAGAGTTTTTTTGTGTAAAGAAGGTTAAAATTTAATGACTTTCGGTCTATGTTCATCATAATTCTCTCCCACGGAGCTAGAAACATGTGTTCAACTTTCTTCAACGAGTGTTTGACATCCAAGTAGGCTAGATTTTTCTTAACTAAATAGTTATACCTATCTTTACTTATCTAATATCTTGTAGATTGTCAAGAGATTTCACGTGTAAGCCTTCAGACACGGAGTCTAGATTGTTGAATGTGTGGTTAATTAATGATGGACTTGACTAGTTATAATTGAATGTATGATATTTCTTGGGTGTGATCCTAGGGAAGGTAATTCTAGGTGATTGTATTATGATCAGGAAATATCGAGAAGGAATCCTTTCAGGTAGGTGATAGTTGTTTGTTTTTCAAGTTATGTAATGTGTGGATATTAATTGCTTTATACTATTACTTGTGCTATGCAAGTATGGATTAAAGGCTAATATGAAATGACATCATGTCGATCTCTCATGTAATGACCATCATACCATGTTTAGTTACTTGTGGTTTCAAATGTTGTTGTTCATTATGATTGTGATTGTGCATGTTGTTTGTGATTACTGATTGGCTTGGGTACCATGTCGATATAGGATACTAATGATTTTCTCAAATACCAAGTCGATATGTACTAACAATGGTTGATTCGGGTACTGATACGCTCAAATTACACCTCTATTAAAGAAGTATAAGAGGTCGTCGTCAAATAAAGAACCCAACTTGTAGGTTGGGTTTGATCCCATGAGAAATATGATTCAAACTTACACTTAACTCACTATTATATCTGTTTAGTCAAACTATTTCTGAAATAAGTAATTAAATGGAAGGGGGGGGGGGGTTGTAAGCAAATAACTGATTATTGTTTAAGTAGCAAATGAGCAGGATTTAAACTTCAAGTTATCAATATGAGAGAGAAACTAGGGTATATGTGTTTCCCATAAGCTTTTAACGCGGTAATCCTAATAAAAGTAATCTTTTTCTAGTGTTTTACATGCAAAGTTGGTAAGATAGGTATCCCTAAGTGATTGGTCCTCCAAATAGGGAATTTCACTACGCACCTTGGTCCGGCTACGAGTGTTTGCTTTACTAACCCTTACATTTACCTCATATTAGACATCACATCAATGTATGACTTAGTTTTCACCCTCGCACCAATTGACATTAGACTATTAGATATCATCCACTAAATCTCTGTTGTTAATTCTTTTCTCATTAACTACCTCCTTGGTCCGACAAGTAGCAACGAGGTGAGTTCTAACGTGTGCACTCGTTAAAAAGACTTCTAAGCGAAAGAATTACCAATACATGCCTAAACACTATTCAAGAATTACTTAATCATAATTCATATGTTGTTACTTGCTCATGGTTCCCAAAACCCTAGTTGTGGATTTAGTTACGCATGCTTGAAAAAACACAATTCATATTTTGATAAAGAAAATTCATGAACTTACGTTTAGAGTAGAAGAAACTTGCAATCTCCAATTGAATTTCAAAGTGAAAATCTTATAAACCGAAATTCGGAAATCAAATTGTCAAAGTTTGCAAGTTAATTCTCCAAGAAAATATCAAGAACTAAAAGTAAACAATAATGTCTAACCCTCTAAAGCGAGGTTTACATACCCCATTTATAGAAAAAACATGTCCTAAACAAAAAGGAAACAAAATAAGGAAATAAGCAATCTGGACGCGGTTTCTATTGACGACACGACCTACAGACCGTGGGTCGACCTACGGTCCGTAGGTCACCCTTCGTGGTTCAACACTTAGCACTTTTCAGCAGGGCCTGGAACCTTCATTCTCTGATCATCAACAAAGGACGTGCAGGACGGACCGTGGGTCGATCTATGGTCCGTGGGTCCTCTTTCGTGGCTCCACACTTACAACTTTTCATCAGGTACTAGAACTTCAACTCTCTGAACTCATCGACATATGTGCAGGACGGATCGTGGATCGACCTATGGTCCGTCAATTGCTTTGTAGTTCCATACTTGGTCAGAATTTTCTAATGATCCATCCACGCCTACCCAACGACGGCCCATCACAGGACCTACGGTCCGTGGGTCACTCCGTAGGTGGCTACTTCTGCATATTTTCAGCAGTCATCTCCATCAACTACGTACCAATCTTATTTCCTGCAAACATGATACAAAACACATTATTTCTGATACAATATAGCCCTACACACACAACTTCTAAGTGAAACGCATCAAAAATATCGTAAACTCACGATATATCAGGTACCACATCGATATCCAAATAGTTTTTGTGTGAGTTTCATGAGAGAATCCAGCTTACTTCTTCGTGGGGGTGATTGTTACATGTTGGTTCCTGGAGTGGAAGAAATATTTATGATGCTATATTTATCATATTATGGTCCCTGAGTGATTGGATTGTTGTGTTAAATATTAAGTATATGATTTGTATATAGATCGAAATTGCATGTTAAACATCGTGGGCAATGTCTTAGAGTATCCTTGAGTGGTATGGATTACTTGAAGGGAGAGCGAGAGTTAAATGTGGGTTAGTATGTGATCATGTGGGATGTGTCTCGTGTGTTTGGTTAGGTCAGGATGATGATCGAGGGTCTTGTTATTAGTTAATTTACGTGGATTGTGTGTGTATGTTAAAGTGGTCTAGGATATATATGATCTAAATAGGTCTAGGAAGCCTTAGAATAACAAGATGGTTGTATAGTTAAAGGGTAGAGTTAGCAGCAAAGGGAGGTAGGAAGCATGGATTAAAATATACTAGTTATGAGCATCATACCTTGGATGGTCAATATGTGTGGATAAAGAGTTGGGGTGATGTAAACTTTATATTGGATGTCTTCTTATGAATATCTACTTTATACTATGTGGTGGATTTGGATTAACCAATGATGCTTACAAGTACGTGTTGTTTGTATTGTTACTACTCTTGCTATGCCACTTGGCATAGTCTGGTTGTAGGATTAGTGTCGTTTCTTAGACGAAGACAATGATGATCTCCAACAACTTTTACTCTTCTTTCTTTTGGTGAAAGTTGTGTCTTATTTTCACATATTATACTCTCTTAGTATCTTTTATACCTGTTTAGACTAGTTTCTTGGGAGGATTTTTCGGTTAATTGTAAAAATGATTCTTATACTTGAGTTTTCATGATCAGATCAAATTTATTTAAGAGATTTCTTATGTTTTATTAGTTTTCTGCATTGTCGCTTTAAATTGGGTGGTAAGAGTTTTCCTAGCTAGCTATTAAAGGAGGAATTGACACAGACATACAACTATTATATATAATTGGCAATATATAGCCCAATATTAATTAGCAATTAATAGCCTAAAACAAAATTAGCACGTATTAGCCTAAAAGAAATAAAACCAACTTTTTATAGTTTTTTTTTATCATGTGCAACCAACCCGCATTAATTAAGGTGATGTGGGATTATTTTTTCTTCCTTGTTTTTAACTCCTATAATTAAGGAAGTTAGCTTTTCAATTTCTTTAAATTCTTAAACTCAACTTTATTTAACCGTCTATTTAAAAAAAATAGTAACGCAATTTACAGAAACATAAAGATATATTTGCTTGTAATTTTATGAATTATTATTTTTACCAATCAACACTGATTAGTTTATTAGAAAACCGATTGCCAACTTTTAAGAAGTGAAATATATATATTTATTAATTAACCCATTAAAAAAAGTTTACACCAACTTTTAAGGAATGAATTTTTTAAAATTCTTTAAATAACTTATTAACAGATTGTGTCTACTTTTAAGGTAAGAAAATGTATTATTAATGCTCTAACGTGTATTAATTATCACATAATCGACAATAATTAATAAAATAATATTAAATGACATTTTTTTAGAAACTGTAATAATACATATGCATAAATTATACAATAATTAAAGTTGCAATTACATAATGTATACATAAAAAAAAATATGTATACACAAAAATATATTCATAAAAATAGACGTATAAATTTTATTGATGTATACAGTAATTGTAGCAAGTGTACATAAACTTTATATTGTATACATAAGAATATTACCACCAATTATATGTTTTACTATAATGAATACAAGAATGAGATTAATATGATACATATATAAATTTTATTCATTAATTGTACATGTGATTTTGTTTATGTGTACGGTAACTGCACTATGTATACATTAGTTCGTATGCACATGTATTCAGTGATTTGTATTCACATAATAAACTTGTATACTTTATTTTAAATTAAGATTGGAATTCATTGGTATACATTGGGTTGTATTCATCAAAATCAACATTCTGATTTTTTACGAAGATCATTCTTACCCATAAAATTGAGAACAAAAAATTCAAAAAATTATTACCTGAATTTTTGCCAAAAAAAGTTTTAAAACTTTAGTTTCACAAATCACGAATTTTCAAAATTAATGGAGCAAGAAATGCTACATAATTATATATTAAAAGAAATTATTGAAAGGATCAATTGATAAAGATACAATTATATCTGATTTGCATAGACAAAGTAAATTAAGGAGAATAAGAGAAAATTTAGAAGAGAAGCGAATATACAGGTGAAAGGGATTTTAGAAAGAAAATAAAAGAAGGTTAAATAACTTAAATTTTCGCAAAAAACAAAATTGAAAAAACTTCAATTCTACAAATCATGAAATTCAACAATTAATTTGACAAGAACAAGATTATATATATAAAGATGATTTTTAGAAGTATCCATGAAAAAACATATTGTTAAATCTGATTTTCATAAACAGATTGAATTAAAGAGAAGAATTGAAATTAGGGAGAGAATTACGTATGAAAAGAATTCTGGAAAGAGAAAAAGGAGACCAAAAAGAGAATAACTCTATTTTAAAAGTGTTGACAAAATAAAAAAAGAGATAAAATAGGGATAATAAAACAATAATTTTTTAGAAGTGTGTTTGAGAAATATAAGGAGAACAAAAATACATTTTAAAAAAGAAAAAGAAAAATAACTATTAAATGCCAAATAAATAAAACAAAGTCTTTTTCTTGCTAAAAAATTAAAAATGGGCTATATATTGCTAATTTAGTCTATACGCAGTGGCGGAGGCAAAATTTTCATCGAGGGGGTTCAAAAAGATAAGTAAGCACACTATTAGTATCCATATAAGCGGGGCAGGTCAAATATACATGGGTCGGATCAGATATAAGCAACTAAAAAAAATTCAACTCTACCTCAACACAAACAATAAAATCGAGTAATTATATGTTTGACATAACATTAAAATAAGTATGAGAGAATGTATTTTTTTAAACTATAATTATGGGTCTTGTCTCTGTCATTGTTGTATACAAACGTTATTTAATTTTTGAAACTAACTAAGGAATACTTCTAAATCCGATCATATTGTAGCA
>JAJOOS010006392.1:0-39688 GCA_029582725.1 Solanum chiquidenum
CCACCCCCCCCCCCCCCCCCCATCGATAATTACCCATTCTATTAAGTTCTACGGATCGAAAAACGGATTCGGGGAGTGAAAAGCTTACCTTTAGCCTCAAGAATGGTGAAAAACTATCAAGAGTTGCCTGGGGTTCTTTGCTTAGCTCTAAAAATTGAATAGTGCAGAATAAGGTCGTTTAGGGGTTTATTTACGACCTTAAGCCGCGTATGGCCCGCCACATTGGTCCTCACCCCGCTACAGCGACCCCTCTAGAGCGACCAAAACCAGTGCCAAAACGGCTTGCACGAAATAATGAGCTATTTTAATAATTTCAAGACCCCCATTTCACAACACACCTTTAACCAACGATGCTAAAAATATACCGTTCACGCTAAGATCAATTCCAAAAGTTGTATTCAGTCGAATTTAATTCCGTAAAGTCATAAAAATTCTTTTACGACTTATCTAACCACTCATGTAATCAAAATGATAATTAAATCACCCGATTGTTACCATATTTCCCTACTCCTTAATGACTTCAATTTCATCCAAATCTGAACTAGGTTGGGAAATCTCAAGATACTACGAAAAAGTTTTTCGACCCAAATTTGTTTCCCCGTTGGCTTTTCTATTACGACGGAACCCGGTCGTTACAGTAGATAACAATTTAACCATCACTCGTTCTCGAGTGATAAACTTAGGAAAAATAGGCTAAGGAAGGAATGAATGAAGTAGTACCTGAATCGACGAACAATTGAGGATACTTGTCTCGCATGCCCTTTTCGGTTTCCCAAGTAGCTTCCTCAACTATACGATGCTTCCATTGAACCTTTACGGAATTAATCTCCTTGGTCCTCAACTTACGCACATCACGATCAAGAATTGCAACCGGTTCCTCCTCATATTAGAGGTCTTTGTCTAACACAATTGAGTCCCATTTAATGATGTAATCCCCGTCTCCATGATATCTCTTCAACATGGACACATGAAATACCGGATGAACTGCGGATAGTTTAGGAGGTAAAGCTAATCTATACGCTACTGATCCTATACATTCAAGAACTTCAAAGGGACCAATGTATCACAGACTTAGTTTACCTTTCTTGCCAAATCTCATCACCTCTTTCATGGGTGATAACTTAAGAAGAACATTCTCACCAGTTTGAAACGCCATGTCTCTTACCTTATGATCCGTATACTTCTTCTGTCTACTCTGGGCTGCTAGAAGCTTAGCTTGAATACGCCTCACCTTATATTGCGCATCCTTTACTAAATCAACCCCCAAAGGCTTCACATCTCCTACCTCGAACCATCCTATGGATGATCTACATCCCCTCCCATAGAGTGCCTCAAACAGTGCCATATCTATGCTGGACTGATAACTAATATTATAAGAGAACTCACAGAAAGATAAGAACTTATCCCAATGTCCTCCAAAATCAATTACACATGCCCTCAACATGTCATCTAACACTTGAATAGTCCTCTACGATTGCCCGTCTGTCTGTGGATGGAAGGCTGTACTAAAAAAGAGCTGCGTGCCCAATTCATCATGTAATTTCCTCCAAAACTTGGAAGTAAATTGCGTACCACGATCTAAGATAATGGAAAGGGGCACCCCATGCAACCTCACTATCTCTTTCACATAAACCTTAGCCAATTGTTCAAATTATAGTCTATTCTTACCGGAATAAAATGGGATGACTTAGTAAATCTATCAACCACTACCCAAATAGAATCAAACTTCCCCAAAGTCTTGGGAAGACCAACCAAAAAATCCATGGCTATCCTCTCCCACTTCCATTACGAAATTGACATTCTTTGAAGAAAACGTGCAATCCTTTGATGTTCATACTTCACTTGTTGGCAAATTTGACACTTAGCCACAAACTCCGCGATGTCTTTCTTCATTCCCGGCCACCAATAAATTCGCTTCAGATCTCTGTACATGTTAGTCACACCCGGATGAATAGAATATCGTGAACCATGAGACTCTGTCAACAATTTCTGAATCAAGTCATCAACTCGAGGAACACAAATCCTTCCTTTAAAAATGAGCACACTATCCGCATCAAGAGTGGTCTCTTGTGCCTTATCCATCGCAGTCTTCTTTCTAAGCTCCTCCAAATTCTCATCCTCAAATTGTTTGGCCTTGATTTCCTCAATGAATATGGCCTTTACTTCAATACTAGCTAACACCCCACGTCTTTATGAGATGCCCAACTGCATGAACTTAGACTCTAAGGTCTGAATTTCCTTAGCCAAAGGTCGCTTGGATACACTCAAGCAAGCTAAACTACCCATACTCACCGCTTTTCGACTCAAAGCGTCCACCACATTTGCCTTGCTCGAATGTAATTGAATGGTGACATCATAATCTTTAAGTAACTCCATCCACCTTCGTTGTCTTAATTTCAGATCTTTTTGAGTGAACATATGCTGCAAAATACGATGATCGGTAAACACTTCACACTTAACACCATAGAGGTAATACCGTCAGATCTTAAGAGCAAACACTAATGCTGCCAACTCTAAATCATGCGTTGGATAATTCCTCTCATGCACCTTTAATTGACGCGAGGCATAAGCTATAACGTTCTTATTCTGCATCAACACAATACCCAAACCAAAATGTGAAGCATCACAATAAACAATATAATTTTTACCTTCCACCGGTAATGCTAGGATAGGTGCGGTGGTCAAGCGAGTCTTGAGCTTTTGAAAGCTCTCCTCACATTTTTCATTTTATTCAAATGGTATCTCCTTTTTGGTCAAATTAGTCAACTGCCTGGCGATAGAAACAAAGTTCTTCAAAAATCGACGATAATAGCTAGCGAGCCCAACAAAACTCCTAACTTTCGTCACAGAGCTAGGCCTAACCCAATTCTTAACCGCCTCAATCTTTTGAGGATCTACCATTACGCCTTCTTTTGAGACTACATGCCCCAAAAATGCAACCGAAGTCAACCAAAATTCACATTTCAAAAATTTAGCATACAACCTTTATTTCCAAAGAACACCCAAAACAATACGAAGATGGTCGGCATGCTCTTCCTCACTTTTTGAATAGACCAAAATATCATCAATGACGACTATGACAAATGAATCAAGGAATGGTTTGAACACCCATTCATCAAACTCATGAAAGCCGTAGGCTCATTGGTCAACCCGAAAGACATAACTAAAAAGTCATAGTGCCGATAGCGAGTTCTAAACGCCGTTTAGGGAACATCCTCAAGCCTAATTTTCAACTGATGGTAGCCAGACCTTAGGTCAATCTTTGAGAAAACTGATGCACCTTGCAATTGGTCAAAAAGATCATCTATTCGAGGCAAAGGGTACTTGTTTCGAATAGTGACTCTATTTAGTTGCTGGTAATCTATACACATTTTCATACTACCATCCTTTTACTTAACGAACAAAACTGGAGCACCCCATGGGGAAGCACTAGGTCGAATAAATCCCTTATCAAGAAGCTCTTGAATTTGAGCCTGAAGCTATCTTAATTCTGCTGGGGCCATGCGATATGGATGGATGGAAATGGGACGCGTACCAGGCTCTAAATCAATGCAAAAATCTATATCTCTATCTGGATGCATACCACACAAGTCATTAGGAAATACTTCTCTAAATTCTGACACCACATGAATAGACTCAATAGATGGAGACTCAACCTCAACATCCCTAATGTGAGCCAAATAAGCCAAACAACCCTGCTCTACCAGTTTACTAGCCCGAATGAAGGATATGATCTTAGCTTGCTTAGGCTTGTACACCCCTTCCCATTTTAACTTTTCCCTTCCAGGAATTTCTAGAGTTAAAGACTTAGTATTACAATTAAGCACAACATAATAGGGGGACAACCAAGTCATGCCTAAGATTACATCGAAGTCAGTCATATCCAAAATCACAAAATCAGCGCAAGTCTGAAAACCCTTAAATAAAATAGGACAAGTACGATAAACATGGGTGACTGTGACAAGATTTCCAACTAGGGTAAAAACATGGATGGGGGCATCAAGAACATCACAAATCATAGCAAATTTGGAGGCTAATCTCACGGATACATAAGAATAAGTAGAACCCAGATCAAACAACACATTATCCATATGGTCACAGACAAGAATAGTACCTGTGATCATCGCCTCATACGCCTCTGCCTCATTCTTGCCCGGAAATGCATAACATTGAGCCCTATCAACTGGACGAGCTACTTCCCTGCCTGGTTGCACACTACCCCTGCCTGCGTTACCATTTTCTCTAACCCCACGACCTCGCTGATTACTTTCTCGCCTACCTTGTGGATGCCCTCGACCATTATTACCATTCCCCGTGGGTACCACTGCTCTAGTATGCTACTACGCAAAATCTAACACTCGTGGGTGGGGATAATCTCTCCTCATATGCCCAGGTTCTCCACAGTTGTAGCAAGTACGATCAAAAGATGGTCTGCTGCCCATCGAAGACGCGGCTCTATGGCTATCCTGAATCAAATTATAAGGTTGAGTTCCCGAGTAATTACCTGTAGAGGTGGGCATAGCGGACTGAATTGGCTTGGCTGCAAAGAGTTGACCTTCCGAATCCCTTGGAGTAAGAGCCTTAAAAGTTGCCTGAATTCTTGGCCCTTTTTGCCAATGCCTTAGCCTGATCGTCTCTACTCACCCCCTCTACTTTATTAACATAGTCTGTTACCTCATTAAAGCTCCTCCCTGCAAAGGTCATATGAACAGATACTACCTGCAACTCAGAATTTAGCCCCCTAATAAATAAGTGGATCCTCTCCTCCTCAGTAGTCACCAATTGAGTAGCATATCTAGACAATGCATGAAACTTGGCCTCATAAGCAGCCACAGACATACCACCTTGCTCCAAAGCCATGAACTCATCCTTCTTGCAATCTCTCAAAGTCCTAGGCACATATTTTTCTAGAAACAGAGCATGAAATTGGGTCCAAGTAAGTGGAGGTAAAGTTGAAGATCTGCATTCCATGTAAGATCTCCACCATTGCTTGGCCTCACCTTGAAGTTGAAAAGTCATGAACTTAATCCCATGCTGATGGAAAATTCGTAACTTGTGAAGCCTCTTATAGCAATCTAAGATAAACTCATAAGCATCCTTATTCTCAGAACCAAGAAATACAGTAGGCTTTATCTTCAAAAACTTAGTCAACATCTCATGCTCATTACCAGTCATAATAGAACCCAACAAAGGACGGAAGAAAGCATCATTACCTCCAGTCCCACCCACCTTAGGCACAATGCTAGCAACATGGGGATTAGTAGGAGCTTGAGTTGCTTAAGCAGAAGGAAGCTCTCCAGGACCGACCAATCCTTTCAGGAATGACATAATTTGTTGAGCTAGCACTGGGTTTATGGGAGGAACACAAGTAGTCTCAGCCTGCACCTCTTTCTCTTGTCTAACCTTCTCAACATTCTAAACCTCAACCTCCTCTTCTATATCTTCATGATGTACAGAAGGGGCCTCATTTTGGGGAGCAATTCGACCGGTACCCCATCTACAATAGACACCACTCTTCCTCGTCTTCTACCCCTAGCTCTTCCTCTACCCCTGCCACGACGCGACCTCTAGCTGCAGATTCCTCAGCTGGAGCATTGACGGGAGCTACAGACCTGACACCGTTATATCTAGTATTAACCATCTGCAGACAGAAGAGTGAAGGAGGTTAGATATAAATTTGAATCGCCAGATACAAATTGGAATCAAGTCATAGCACGAAAGGAAACAAGAGAAAACAGAGAGATTTCCTAAAGTCCTATAACCTCTCGAAAAAAAGTAAAGGCATCCCCATACCATTCCACAAGACTCTACTAGAATTGTTTTGGTATATCGAGATCAATGAACGTAGGCTCTGATACCAACTTTGTCACGACCCAGACCATCGTGATTGACACCCACACTAACCCTCCGGTGGGAGAACCATAACTACTAACTATTCAGCAATTTAAAGCTACGAAAGTAGGTTTAAATAACTAAATAAGGAAGTTACCATAAACTTCAACAAAAGATCTAACAGCTAAACTAAAAAAATGTGAAAGAAATAACCTAGAACCTGAAAGTCAATGTACCGAAACATCTACCATGAACCATAAGTCTAAACAAGAAGGGATACAACCCCAACTAACGAACTAACAACTAATTAGAAAAGTCTAAGTTCGAAAGGTGGACATAGACGAAAGAAGAACTCATGGCAGCCTGGAAGAACTGGCTCACCCTTGAATTCGAATGACGATTACTGATCTTCTAAGCAAGGTTTGTCAATAACTGCCTGAAGATGCCCTGTACTCAACAAAGAAAGAGTAAGTGTAGTATCATTACACAACCATAGTGTACTGGTAGGATCACACGGCTATCCCACTAAGTGCAACATAAGTAAGTCAATACAATAATATAATCACATGCATAAATCAAACATACACAATATTATCAACATTTACTAACAACGAACAACTTCACATTTATATCAAATCATTGGTCCTTTTGTGGAAGCCAAACCCAAATAGTTAGTATACCGGAACGTGGTACCCGATCTAATGTTTATGCCAGAACGTGGCAACCGATCCCATACTTATGCCGAAATGTGGCAACTGATCCATTCAACACTCCACAATCACAATCACAAGTATATCTTCAAGATCATACATTTAAGTCATGATTTCATGGGAATCATCATTCATCTATCTCATTTACAACAAGTGTGATCAATAATGCAACATTCATATGCATACATGTATCATAATGAAGCAAGAACAAACATACATCACACAATCATAGAATCACAACCATCACCTACCTCGAAACAAGCTTGAAACCCTAAGAAACTTGATCCTTCCCTTTCCAGATTCATTCTGCTTGTTCTTGGTCTACAAACAATCAATATAATACGGGAATTAATGAACAATCACTAATTACCCAGATTACTAACAATTCTAACAACCCTAGATCATACCCATGATCCCAAGTATCTAATTTAGGGTTGTTTCCACCATAGAATCTAGATCAAAACCTTCGCCCATCGATAATTACCCATTTTATTACGTTCTACGGATCGAAAAATAGATTCGGGGAGTGAAAAGTTTATCTTTAGCCTCAAGAATAGTGAAAAACTGTCAAGAGTCACCTGGGATTCGTTCCTTAGCTCTAAAAATAAAAAGTGTAGAATAAGGTCATTTAGGGGTTTATTTATGACCTTAAGTCGCGTCTGGCCCGCCACATTGGTCCTCACCCCGCTACAGCGTCCCCGCCAGAGCAACCAAAACCAGCGCCAAAGCGGCTTGCACGAAATAGTGAGTTATTTTCATTATCCAAGACCCCTATTTCACAACACACCTTTAACCAATAATGCTCAGAAAATACCGTTTACGCTAAGATTGATTCTGAGAGTTCTATTCACCCGAATTCAATTCCATAAAGTCGTACAAATTCTTTAACGACTTATCTAACCACTCATGTAATCAAATTTATAATTAATCACCCTATTGTTACCTCAATCAATGGGCTTTATCCCCACCCCTATAGATGTTTCAAGAATTATTTTCCTTGTCAAGCCCTTGGTCGTAGGATCCGCCAAATTTCTTTCCGATCTTACATATTCCAATAAAATAACACCTAGTTTCAACAACTATTTAACTGCACCATGTCTTATGGGAATATGTCTCTTTTTTCCATTGTACACACTATTTTTGGCAATTCCAATTGCTGCTTGTGAGTCACAATTAAAATAGACGGATGAATCTAGTCTTCCCCACAATGGCATATCTGTCAAAAGATTTCTCAACCACTCAACTTCTTGCCCTACCAACTTGAGAGCAATGAATTTTGATTCCATTGTAGAGCGTGTTATACAAGTTTGTTTGGAAGACTTCTCAAAATAACACCTGCACCCAAAGTAAACACATAGCCACTGGTGGGGTTAACTTCATCATTGTCAGTTACCCAGTTTGCATCACAAAAACCTTCTAAAACAACAGGAAATTTGTTAAAATGCAAACACCAATTCATAGTACCTCTCAAATACCTTAACAAGTGATGGAGAGCATTCCAATATTCACTATTGGGATTATGAGTATATCTGCTCCATCTACTTACATCATAAGCTATATCAGGTCGAGTACAGTTCATGAGAAACATTACACTCCCAATTATTTTAGCATATTCAGTTTGAGGAACACTAGATTCTTTGTTCTTCCTCAAGTGTATACTAGGATCATAAAGAGTTCACATTGGAATTACATCAAAACAATCAAACTTTTTCAACATTTTTTCAATGTAATGAGATTGACACAAAGAGAAATCATTAGCAGTTCTTTTGATTTTAACTCCCAAAATCACATCTGCTTCTCCAAGATATTTCATTTCAAACTTAGAAGATAAAAAGTTCTTAGTCTCATTAATGACATTTACATTAGGGCCAAAGATTAACATGTCATCTACATATAAACATATAATCACACAATCTGAACTTATCATCTTGGAACGAACACATGTATTAGATGGATTTACAACAAAATTATTATCCACTAATGTGATATTAAATTTTTTATACCGCTGCTTAGGTGCCTGCTTTAGTCCATACAAAGACTTTCTCAATTTGCATAATTTATCCTCTTGTCCTTGAATCACAAAACCCTCAGGTTGAGTCATATAGATCTCTTCCTCTAAATCACTATTTAGAAATGTTGTTTTGACATCCATTTGATGCACCACTAAATCATGAATAGCGGCTAAAGCAATAAGAGTCCTAATTGTCGCTATTTTAGTCACAGGAGAATACGTATCAAAGTGATCAACACCTTTCTTTTGGTTAAAACCCCTAATCACAAGTCTAGCCTTATATTTTCCAATTGTACCATCATATCTCAATTTCTTTTTAAATATCCACTTGCTACTTATGGGCTTACAACCTTTAGGTAAATCATACAAGTCCCAAGTGTGATTAGAAACTATAGAGTCTAATTCACTTTCAATAGTCTCTTTCCAAAATACAACATCTATTGATATCATAGCTTCATCATAAGTCTTAGGTTCTTCTATAAAATAAATAGACACTAATTCATCATTTAAAATATTAATATCAAAATTTTCAGTTAAGAAAGTAATGATAAAATCAGGATCAAAAGTTGTCTCAATTCTACGTCTTTTACTCCTTCTAAGTTCATTTTCATGCTCATTAGAAATAACATTAGAAGAAGGCACAACATGAGAATTAACAGACATAGATGTAGAAGAATCATTTTGTACGTCACTTGGCACATTATTTTTCAAAGGAAAAATATGGTCAAAAAATTCTGCATCTCTAGATTCACAAATAAAATGATCATTTAGAAACATAAATCTATATGCAACACTATTTTGAGCATAACCAATAAAGACAATATCATAAGTCTTAGAACCAACATTTACTTGTTTAAAATCAAGTAGACCAATCTTAGCCAAACACCCCCACACTTCTAGAAATTTCAAGTTAGGAGCAAACCCTTTCCACAATTCATATGAGGTCTTGTCTAATTCTTATGAGGGACTCTATTAAGAATATAACATGCAGACAAGACTGCTTCTCCCCACATATTGTCAGATAGATCAAAGTTTAAAAGCATCGAATTCATCATTTCTTTAAGGGTTCTATTTTTTCGTTCGGCTGCATCATTTTGTTGTGGAGTATAGAGAACATTGACCTCATGTATAATACCATTTTTCTCACAAAAATCTTCTAGAGTTTTAGTACTATATTCACCTTCCCTATCAGATCTAAATCTCTTGATTTTTCTGTCTAATTGATTTTCCACTTTTGCTTTGAATTTCAAAAATATGCTTTCAACTTAATCTTTAGATTTGAGAAGATATACCTTAGTGTATCTAGAAAAGTCATCAACAAAAGTAATATAATACTTTTTTCCACCTTTGCTAACATTGTTCTTGAAATCTGCTAAATCTGAATGTATTAGTTCAAGTAATTCGGTCTTTCTACTAATAACAGATTTGAAAAGTTTTTGGCATGCTTTGCTTCTACCCACACAAGACATTTAGAAAAATCATCAATTTTTATCACAGGAATTAATTCCATTTTCCTAAGTCTTTTAATAGAAGAAATGTCAACATGACCTACTCTACCATGCCACAAATTTACAGACTCAACCATACAAGCAGAATTTGAAATACTTCCATTATTGACAATCTCTTGAACAATGTTCAATACAAATAATCCTCCACTAAGATATCCCTTCCCAACAAAGTTTCCTCCACGAGAAATAATTATTTTATCAGCTTCAAAAATAAGTTTAAGGCCTACTTTGTTGAGAAGTACTCCAGAAACTAAGTTTCTACAGAGGGAGGGAACATACAAAACATTGTTCAAGGATAATGTCTTTCCAAAAGTTAATGTAAGTAAATTTTTTTCTTTACCCATTACTATAGCAGTAGTGGTGTTACCCATATATACACACTTGCCATTCGCTACCCCTTGGTATGTGCCACTTTTCTAATCAAAAGATAGGAGAGCACCCCTTCTCCCAAAGTTACGGGGTCATTTTGCCGAGTTCCTTCGACATGGTTCTCTCAAGCATCGAGCAGGTTCATCGCACAACTCACTCCCTTTTGCTAGCCCATTTTCAAGCTCTTGAGGAAGAAGAAAAGGAGTAGAACAATGCCCTAGACTGACTATGCAGAGTGCTTTTGAGAAGATTAAGACCTATTTTTTGATTCTCTGGTCTTGGTACTTTTTTTTATTAAGAGAAGAACCCTCTTGCTATACCTCTGGGTCACGAAAAACTCAAAGTATGGAATAAATTTTTATTGGCACAAAAATGCATTGAAGCGCCTATGTCTAGCACCTAGTCCATTTTGTTAGCCACCAGATTTGCCTCAACGACTACAACAACAATCACTTCATTACCCTCAGCAAGATGAGCTTGGACATCACTTTGTCCTTCATGCTTTGAGTCCGCCCTTTTCTTTGATAGCACTTGGCAGCCCTGTGACCAACTTTTCCACAAACAAAACAAGGACCCTTAAATTTTTTAATTTCACTCTCTGGCTTTTTGGGCTGATTTTTCTTCTTCATATGTTCCTTTCTGAGACTTTCTTCTGTTTGCCTTTGAACCTTTGTTTCACAACAGTACCACCAGAAGATTAAATAAGATTAGATTTAGAAGAATTAAGAGAAAGTTCTTCCATCTTATTTTTGAGACGGTTCACCTCTTCAGTCCTCATATGAATAATAAGTTCTTGGAGAGTTAAATTATTTTTCTTATGTTTTAATTGATTTCTAAATCACTCTAAGATGGTGGAAATTTTTCAGGCAGAACATTAGCCTGAAATATCTCACACATCTTCATGTCCTCGTTGAGAACATCAGCCTTCGAGTTCTCATATTCGTAAACTTGTTCCATTATTGGCTTATTATCAACCATTTAAAATTTAATACACTGACCGACAACATATTTTATCAGCACCATATTTCTTTTCCAAACTATCTCATATTTCTTTGGCAGATTTATAGGTTAAAAATAAATCAAATAAATGATTAGTCACATGATTTAGCAAATGTCCTCTCACAATTTTGTTATCCTTTTCAAACTTCTTTTTAACAACATAATTAACAGTCATAACGTTTCTAGAATCAGTAGTGGTATTAGAACCATTCATAGAAGTTTTTTTAAATAAAACATAATCAACTTCTAATTGTTCAAAAAATTTAATTTTTTTTGTGACCATCGTTTAAAATTATTTCCATCCAAAGGCTCAAGTTTTTACAAATCAGAAAAAGTTTTGTTCAAAGATATAGCCATTTATCAATATTGTATGTTTTTCAAATTGTTGAGAAAAATACTACAATATTTATATTAGACTAAAATTGCAAAATAGTAAACAACTTATTACAAACACTGTGTTGTGGAAAGCCACTACCTTGAAAACGATTTCGGCCCGACTCTAGTGCAAATCGTTGTAGCCGGTTGCTCCCCAAGGTTCCACAGTTACTCTCAAACACGTGCACTCATGGATGAAAGTTTGGAGGTTACCCAAAACCAATTACCCAAAAAATATTCTAAGAATAAGATAAGAAGAAAAGAGGAAAAAGTTTTTCTCTTCTTTTTGTTTGTGTTGGTGTGTTCTATCTTATGCTCACCAAAGACTCTTCTTATATAGGATTGCAAGAAAAGGAGTTGCAAGTAGGAGAGTTTAATTTTTAGAAACGTATTGTCAAGGTTAATGGCATTAAAGGCCATTAAATCACTTTTGTTTTTTGGAATAGATGTATCATTTCCTTTTGAAACGTATTTTACATTTGTGACTTTGCATTACACATAGTTAATGAAGTCAAAATAATCAACTAAAAAATATAGAGTAATTAACTCAACAAATTAACTCAACATTCTCTTCTTGATATTAACTCTTAAAGTCTTCATTAATCCTTGAGAGATCCTACATATCCTAATCACATCCCTTAATTTACATTTCAAATTAAAGTAAAGTTAAGAGGAAAAGTTCAAAAGGCCCCTTTTGAGTCATTTTGAGAAGTCTTTTACAATTAACGATAAATTTGAACTAAGTCTTGAGTAAATGAGTATGAGAATGATAAGATTTGTATTCATGAGTTTCTATAATGTTATTGAGTTCCTTGAGTTGAGTCGTTCATGTCCATAATTCTGTATGAACCCTATGTATTGAGTATTCTTGAGATGAGTAGTATCGTTGAGTTCTAAGTTTTGAGTTCCTGAGTTCTGAGTACTGAGTTTTCTATATGGCTATTGAGATCCTTGAGTTGATTTGTTCATGTCTATATTTCAACATGAACCATATATTGAGTTATAATTTTTGAGAATCTTTGAAAGCAAACTTTTTTGTCTTAAACTGATTTTCTGAGGAAGTAAATAGGAGTTTGAGAAAGAGTATAATGGAACTATGTATTTCCCAAATGTTTTATTTTTACATGAAGAAAGAGAATATTATTTTGAGAAATGAGAAATTTGATTTCTAAAAAGAGTTTATGAGTTCAATGATATTTCAGAGTAGTTACCTCTTTTAAGATGATAGTTTGAGCAATTATCCCAAACTAGAGGAAGAGTATGTTTTATACATTTGAGCACGAGTATATATTATTGGGAGTAGTATTGCGCACTGATATGGGGGATGAGTTCAGACAACTCACATTCCTCATAAACCATGTATGCGAACATGGGTACATGATCATACTTTTAGATATTTTGTAAGTGCCTTAGGGTAGAGCTTAGTGGATCTACTTAGTTGAGATGTTCTATATCACGGCAAGGTATATGATAGTTCTGGCAGCGTGGGCGAGATGTTGTATCATCATGTAACTCATAGTGATGGTTGTTGGTTAGAGAATCTCCCAAATAAGAGTAACTAGTATGTTATTGTATTTTTATACATTTTGAGTTGATATCTACTATTTTGAGCTTATTTTATTTTTATATACATCCTTGCGTTAGTATCTGTTTATTATGATGCTTTAAACATTTTATCTTTTGTTATTACTTTCATATTGGTGTTGAGTTGAGGTGAGTATTGTCTTCCCATGTTATCAGTCAATTAGTTATGTTACAGTTTCCCCTTACATACTCGTACATTCAAAGTACTGACGTCATTCGACCTGCATCCTTTTATGATGCAGATAGGCGTTCAGATTTATCAACAGGCGCTTCGATGAGATCACTCTACACTTCAGTTAGCTTTGGTGAGCCTCATTGTATTCCGGAGGACTTCACATTCACTTTTCAATTAGTAGTTTTGAGGTGTCGTAGGTCTTGTTCCGACATCCTTCCTTAATAGTAGAAGTTTCATAGATAGATAGAGTTGAGAAGTTGTTTTAGTATTTACATTCTTTGAAATGTTTTACAAACTATAAATATTTCTAGCCTATTATTGCTTGAGTTAGTTTTTCGCTTGTAGTCAACCATTGTGAGGATTCACTTGCGGACCAACAATGGTTCTCAAGTGCTGGCCACGTCTAGGGTGTAGGTTCAGGTCGTAACACTCTTTTCTTCCACTCATGATTATTACTATTTATTTGAAGGGACATATATGATGAAGCATTCTAACATACCTGAAGAAACACAACAAAAATAAAATCGTAAGGGCAGACACAGTAAGAAGAAATGTGTTGGAATGTTCAAGAAAATGCATATACATAGTTAGAAGAATGAAACTTAATTTTTTATATGCATATTCATAATATGTAAGTATACATTTAAGAAACATAAAATATTGAAATGATCTTCAGTTACAATATGTAATCACTTACTTGAAAGTAAGCATAAAAATGGTGCAATTTGATGGCATCACAAACACACACCAGAGATAAGTAACACTGACTCCTTTGATTGTGTTGAGGTCGTCAACATTGATCAAAATAGGAATGTCAAAAGCCTAAAATATTTATCTGTGAGTCTCATGTTAACAAATTTTGGGAGGCAGTCTGGATGGAAGTGTAGTTCTTCAAGTTCCTTTTTCAATTACCATCACCCTCCATTAAGTTATGTTTTCAAAGGTTGAAGTCAGAGTGATGCGCTGTTGCTCATGGCAGTTGTAACCATCACAAAAAATAAAAAAAATGTCATTCAAAGACTTCAGATGATAAAAATATATTTCTGGCAGTTAATCATAAACTATGTTCATGTGTAGTTTGGGAGTAGCAAAGAATATACAAAAATTTGATTGGCAAACAAAATATAGATCAGCAAATAAAAGATTTAATGACCACTACATTTTTGAATAGCCAGCATGCTCATGACTATCAACACTGGTATCTAAAATATCTACATAGACTATTTTGTTTTACATCAAACACTAGCATTATTAAACATTCAAAAAATTATTCAAACAGTAAAATTATCGAACACTCAAAATAATGTATACTATTATTACCATCATTGACAACAATTTTTTCAATGGTGATATTATATTCTTATCATCTGAAGTCTTTGAATGACATTTTTACTTGATGAAGAGCATCTACCAAAAATGCTTGTTTTTCTAAAATTGTAACCACAAATAAAATTTCCTGTCAACATAGTTTTTTTTCTTTTACAAATGTAAGTATGTAACTACTTTTGTAAATTATGGAAGCCCAATTTATTTTTTACTCGCCTATCGTTTCACTTTGCACTACTCATCTCCTGGTGTTGTATAATGGCAGAAATTTACTCAATAATATATTTGAATATATGTAGGATGTTGAATACATGTTACTAATTAATTATACAAGTTGTTGGTTAGTTAAAGAAGTTAGTTAGAATAGAAGCTTCTAGAAGGTCTTGGTAGTTAGGAATGTTGTTAGCTATATATACATGCCTCTTGTACAAATTTACATAAGAATGGAGTTTTTCTCATTCTGTCTGATTTTATTCTCCATATACTCCCATTAATGGAGTCTCTTAACTTGGTATCAGAGCTCTGTGAATTCGTGGATTTCATCACTATTTGTTGATAGTTTTCTCGATTGCAGCTCGATTTTGTGATTTCATCACTGAGTGTTAGTCATTCTCTCTACTCCAACTCAATTTTACTTTTGATTCAAGTGTGAAAATACTGATTAGCTACGATGATTCTAGCTGAAATCTCTGGATCAACTTCAGATGAGACGCTTCTTGCTCATGCTGCAATTTCTGGATTGAATTCGATTGATCAGGTAAATCACAATCATCCTCTGTTTATTCATCCTTCTGATACTCAAGGTGCTGCTCTAGTTTCAATCCAACTCTTAGGCTATAAAAATTACTCTCTGTGGAGCAAGTCATTGAAACTTGTATTACTTGGCAAAAACAAGCTAGGTTTCCTATTGAGGACCTATAAAAAGAATATGTTTCCTGCCTTTTTGCATGATAGGTGGGACACATGCAATGCAATTGTTTTAGGTTGGATTTATGAATACTGTATCTAAAGGTTTGGTTAGTACTGTCATTTATGGATCTGATGCTCACATTGTTTTGGAAGAACTACGTGAAAGGTTTGATAAAGTCAATGCTTCTAGAGCATCTTATCTGCACAAGGAGATGGTTACTTTACCTCAAGGTACAACTTAAGTCTCTACTTACTTCTCACGACTGAGAGCTCTTTGGGATGAGTTTAAAACTTTGATGCCTCCACCTTTATGTGCATGTCTTGAATCCAAGCAGTGCTCTGATCACTTCCAATCTAAAAAATTGTGGCAATTCTTAGTGGGCTTAAATGAGTCTTATGCTCATGCTAAGAGTCAAGTCCTAATTAATATTCATGTGCCCAATGTTAACCTAGGGCTCTAATACCAACTTTGTCACGACCCAGACCGTCATGATTGTCACCCACACAAACCCTTCGGTGGGAGAACCATTACTACAAACCAAACAAACAATTAACACAACCAAATACTAAGGCATTTAAAAATACGGAAGCAAGTTTACATGTCTATAAAAATGGAGTCCCCACAAACTCCAAGGTTTTAACAAAAAACTAACCAACTAATGTGGAAATTCAACCCCTAGAACATGAAAGTCATTATACCAAAACTCTACTAACGACAAGTGTAAGAACAAGGGATACAACCCCAAAACTAAACAACACCTTTAAGAAATAGTCTGAGTCTGAAAAGAGTGGACTTAAACAAGAAAGATCCATGGAAGCCTGAAAGAACTGGCTCACCCTTGAATCCGGTCACACTCATTAGTCACCTAGCTGAAGTCTATTAATAGCCACTTGAAGATGCCTTGTACTCAACAAAGAAAGAGCAAGTGCAGTATCAGTACACAACCACAATGTACTGGTAGGATCACACGGCTATCCCAATAAGTGAAACACATGCAAGTAACCACAACATTATAAAATAAGCATATACCGAACATATACAATATTAGTCCTCTTTTCAGGATCAGTGTAGCATCCCACATTCTTAATAATACACATTGTTTATCAATTTAGAGCAACATATAGTCTTCCAATATCAATCATTATTAGATATGAACGTAATCATCACAAGTAGATACACAACACAATTCAATGGTCCTCTCACGGAACCCAATTCAATGGTCCTCTCATGGAACCCACACCCAAATTGTTAGCATACTGGAATGTGGTACTCGATCCAATGTTTATGCCGGAACACGGCAACCAATCCCATATTTATATGCTGGAATGTGGCAACTGATCCAATGTTCCTGCCGAAACATGGCAATCGATCCAATATTTAAGCCGAAACGTGGAAACTGATCCAATCAACAAATCACAATCACAATGTATCACAATCATACAACAAGAGGTGATTCATGGCATACAATTATTCAATTATCCTCATTTACGATTAGGGTGATCAATAATGCAACATTCACATACATATATGCATTATAATGAGTAATTACAAACATATATCAGACCAACATGAAATCACAACCATCACATACCTCGAATCCAAGCTTGAATCCCCTAAGGCACTTGAATCTTTCCTTTCCGGATTCTTTCCGCTTGTTCTAGGTTTACAACAATTAATATACGCAAGGATCAATAATCAAATGTCTAATAATCCAAATTATAACAAACCCAATAACCCTAGACCAAACCCAAGATCCTAATACCCAATTTAGGGCTTTTTCCACCATTAGTTTCAGATGAAAACCCTTCCCTAATAATAATTACCCACGAATTTACATTTTATGGATCAAAAAATGGATTCGGGGAGTGAAAACCTTACATTTACCCTCAAGAATGGTGGAAAACTATCAAGAAAACCTCCGGGGTCGTTCCTTAGCTCTCAAAGTCGAAAAGTGCAGAATAAAATGGTTTTGGGGTTTATTTATGACCTTAAGTCGCATCGGACCCGACACAACGATCCTCACCCCGCCACAGTGGCCCCGCCCTGGCGGAGAAACCCCACTCCAACGGCTTGCACGGAACCAGTGAGCTATTTTAATCATTCCAAGGTCCCCTTTCACAACACACCTTCATCCCATGACACTCAGAAAATACCCGTTTACACTAAGATCAATTTCGGGAGTTCTACTCGCACGAATTCAATTCCATAAAGTCATACGGGTTCCTTAACGTCTTAGCTATCTATGCATGTAATCAAAATCATAATTAAATCACCCAGTTGTTACCAGATTTCCCTAGACTTTACTGACTCCGATTTCATCCAAATCTGGACTAGGTTAGGAAGTTCCAAGTTACTACCAAAAGTTTTCTGACCCCAATTCTTTATCCATTGGCTTTTTCGTAATGACGGAATTAGGTCGTTACAATAGATATCAATTTACCCATCATTCATTCCCGAGTGATCAACTAAGGAAGACTGGCTAAATAAGGTTAGATTAGTATCTGAAACATCGAATTACTGGGGATACTTGTGTCGCATGTCCTTAGCTTTCGGACATCGTGATCAAGAATTTCAACCAGTTCTTCCTCACACCGAAGGTCTTGTTTAACAACACTGAGTCTCACTTTATGATATAATCCTCGGCCCTAGCCAACCAATTGAATACCTACACATCCTCCCTGACAATGCCTCAATGAAGTCATCTCAATACTCGAGTGATAAATATTATTGTATGCAAACTTAACTACAACAAAAGCGATTCCCAACAACCACCAAGTTGATCGTACACACGTCTACAACATGTTATCAAAGACCTTGACACAATCATCCGGACAAATCCTTTAGCACTTAAGCATGATAAAATTCCAAGTCAATACTCGCTACAAATAGAAGTGAACCTGAATCAACCAACACACACTTATAATACCCAAAAAATCATAGTTCTGAACAATATCTCCATCCCACAACATAAATTCCTATGAGCTTAAGTTATAACCAATTTGATCTTTAGAAATCAGATACTCCTCGAGGGATATACCCAAGCATACAACCCCTCCAACAACACTATCGAATGCTGGATTTAGCAATTGTAGATTACCTCTTAAGAACAATAGAATTGGACCCAATGATCCCCACATTCAGCCACACACAATCAATACATGACCTCGACGAATAGATGAATGTTAAGATTGTCGGACAACCACAGATTATGCAGGGTAACTCTTCTATGGATTCTCATAAGCAACGTGATATACGTAAGACCACTGAAATACTTTAACAACTCCAAGACAACACCAATTATGTCATTCGAAATAATCAAATCTTCTCACTCAACCAAGAGAACCTCGCAGGATTTGGTACCCCTGATCCACCACTAGGGATCCACCATCAAAAGTGAAAATGCACGAGAGCATAGCTAGTGAATCATACTCACAATACTAACAACCATCATAACACTCCGACCATTTACCTTATTATAACCCAACACTTTTTAAATGAAACCTTTCTTAGGTACTTAACAATTAATAGGAATAAACTTTACGACTCAACCCAGGTGTAAGTTCTTTCAAATGCTCAATACCGGATACAACTGACCATTACTCACCTTGCCAATTCATACCTTGAAAAATTCATCATCACGAATGTATACTTACAATGAAAAATTTGAATTGTAATTTCCACCGTATAACACAATCCCTTTCTCTATCAACATTAACTTGTACCTTGAAGATTCTTATGAATTCCTAGATCTTTGCTTATCATATATCGCATCTCCATCGATCATACAATATCCTTCGCTAAAATTCAATCGTACTCATTACTAAATTCAAAACAAAAACAAAGCACTTATCATCACACTCGAGCTAATTTTTGCACACTACTTTCTCAAGTCTTTTTCAATAGTTTTTGACCAACCTGATGGATTCGTGACACTATTACCATAGCCACAACAAAATGAATGAAATCACGCGTCTCTGATCCCAATTATCTACCCCTCTAAAGATATATCTTTAGCCTTTGCAATCAAATACAATATTCTTGCTCTAGCCTCTCTCTAAAGGTTGTACTATATCCCACTATTTTTCTCCATTATAACTCTAGCTCTTTAAAATTTGGTTCGAGTGGTGTCCCACCATCTCTTAAAACTTTCCATACAACCACTTTACTCGCAAAATATTGGAAAACTACAATCTTAGATACTCGCAAGTCGTAATTACTATACAAGAATTCGCTTAACCAACAATCTTATTATATAGTTTCATCCCATCACAATCCATCACAAACTATTATTACCATTACGCTCAGTCACCCTTAACTATCACTATGAGGTCAACCTTTTCATCAACATGACACCTAAAACTCAGGTATACTCATCAAATTTAAAGGACTAACCCAATCTTGGTATGCAGTTTCTTACTAAAATCTTCAATTTCCTTCACCCAAGTATACTCATTGGGACCTTCCTTATCCATAAGCTTGTCATTCCGGTATCAAATCCACTAATTTATAGCTTAAGGTAAAATCACCAGTCCTCATACTACCCTTCTTCTTCTTAACAAACAAGACAGGAGCACCCTACGAGGAAACATTAGGACGGATGTAACCTTTATCAAGAAGCCCTTGGATTTGAGCTTTAAGCCCTCTCAATTTTGACACCACAGGATAGACTAAATAGAGGGAGATTCGACCTCAACATCCCAAATATGAGCCAATTACGTTAAACAATCCTGCCCCACCAGTTTCCTACCCCGCACGAAAGATATGACCTTAGCTGACTTAGGCTTGTACCCCCTTCCCACTCTAACCTTTCCTTACCCAAGATCTCTAGAGTTACCGACTTAGTATTACAATTAAGCCCGATACAATAGCGGGACAACCAAGTCATGCCTAAGATTATATCAAGTCAGTCATATCCAGCATAACCAAATCAACCCAACTTTGAAAATCCATAAACACAACAGGACAACACGATATACATGAGTGACTATGACTGACTCTTCAACTGGGGTAGAAACATGGATGGGTGCATCAAGTATATCACAAACCACATCAAATCCCAAGGCAATTGAACTGACACATACGAATAAGTATAACCCGGATCAAGAAAAAAAATAACCATCCCGGCACAAACAAGAGTAGCTCTTGTGACTACTGCATCACACCCTCAAACTCGGTCTTACCTAGAAAAACATAAAACTGAGCCATGTCCTCTTGACGGGAAACCTCATTGCCTGGCTGTACTACTCCTCTACCTGCATTACCATTTCCTCGGCCTCCACGGCCTCACTAATTTCCTTCTCATATGCCTAGGTTCTCCACAATTTTAACACACTTATAACTTATATTTGATTGCTGAACACTGAATTAGATCGCGGGGGTTAGTTCGAGTGTTATTCGGGGTTCATAATTGTGACTAGGGGAAAACAAGGGAGACATGGATGAGATTCATTCTTTCCCTATCTCGCTCTGGCGGGATAAATCCCGCACTGGCGAGATTATCCCGCCCAAGCGGCTCCGACGAAAATAGAACCCCTGCCAACAATTTCTGGGGTTCCTCTCTTTTCTATAATTTCCCTAGATTTCTCAGCTATAACTAGGCATTTAAGAAAATCCCTTTAGCTAGGGCAATCATTGTCTACCCCCCGGTTAACCCAATGAAGTACGCACTTTAGAATCCTTTTACATCGTTTCAACACTACCACACACATATCCCAAGGATATACCTAGACTCTCACACGGTTATCAGTTCGTTGCAACGCACGTCCAGATTCTCGCTTATGAACCACATCATAATTTATCTAGACCCTTGCACCTAATTTCGTGATGAATTTATTTTCACAACAAGTTTCACGACACTTAAGCAGTTATAACTTGCAGATGAAGTCCAAATTCTTTAATTAGTTCATTACATAGACGATCGTTACTGATCATCTATGCCTTATACGACCTCTAAAGCCAAATATCAATTGGAACCTTCTCAGTTCCAATTAACTTCCTTGTGTCCCTTCAGTCGAGACTACGACGTCTAGTTCACTCCGTTGAGATACCAATTGGAATTGGGAGATACCAATTGGACTCAACTCATTCCACAAGCGAGAATAGTAGTTAGCAAGCCCCACAAAACTATTAGTCTGAATCATAGAACTTGGTCGAACCCAATTCTTAACCGCCTCAATCTTTACCTGATGGTAACCAGACCTTAAATCAATCTTAGAGAAAACCGATACACCTTGCAATTGGTCAAAAAGGTCATCTATCCAAGGCAATGGATACTTGTTCTGCATAGTGACCTTATTCAACTGTCGGTAGTCTATACACATCCTCTCTTGCTAGTGATGGTGTTACCGCTGTTGTTGCTCTAGCTCGGACCATAGAGTGAAGGAGGAAAGATACCAATTTGTATCACCCAAATACCAATTAGATTCAAGTCATAGCACGAAGGAGTAGAAATAAGTGAATTTTTCCTAAAGTCCTATAACCTCTCAAAGAAAAGTACGGACATCATCATACCATTCTGCAAGAATCTACTAGACTCGTTTTGGTACAATGAAATAAACGAACCTAGGGCTCTGATTCCAACTTTGTCACGACCCAGGCCATTGTGATTGGCACCCACACAAACCCTCCGGTGGGAGAACCATTACTACAACCCAAACAAACAACACAACCAAATACTAAGGCATTTAAAAATACAGAAGCAAGTTTATATGACTATAAAAATGAAGTCCCCATAAAATCCAAGTTTTTAACCAAAAACTAACCAACTAATGCGGAAATTCAACCCTTAGAACCTGAAAGTCATTGTACCAAAACTCTACTAACGACAAGTCTAAGAACAAGGGGTACAAACCCGAAACTAAACAACACATTTAAGAAATAGTTTGAGTTCGAAAAGAGTGGACTTAAACAAGAAAGATCCATGGAAGCCTGAAAGAACTGGCTCACTCTTGAATCCAATCACGCTCATTAGTCACCTAGCTGAAGTCTATCAATAGCCACCTGAAGATGCCCTGTACTCAACAAAGAAAGAGCAAGTGCAATATCAGTACACAACCACAGTGTACTGGTAGGATCACACGGCTATCCCAATAAGTGAAACACATGCAAGAGGTGATTCATGGCATACAATTATTCAATTATCCTTATTTACATTTAGGGTGATCAATAATGCAACATTCGTAGACATACATGCATTATAATGAGCAATTACAAACATATATCACACCAACATGAAATCACAACCATCACCTACCTCGAATCCCAAGCTTGAATCCCCTAAGGCACTTGAATCTTCCCTTTCCGGATTCTTTTCGCTTGTTCTAGGTCTATAACAATTAATATACGCAAGGATCAATAATCGAAGGTCTAATTATCCGAATTATAACAAACCCAATAACCCTAGACCAAACCCAAGATCCTAATACCCAATTTAGGGCTTTTTCCACCATTAGTTTCAGATCGAAACCCTTCCCCAACAATAATTACACACGAATTTACATTCTACGGATCGAAAAATGGATTCGTGGAGTGAAAACCTTACCTTTGTCCTAAAAAATGGTGGAAAACTGTCAAGAAAATCCCCGGGGTCGTTCCTTAGCTCTTAAAGTCGAAAAGTGCAGAATAAAATATTTTTGGGGTTTATTTATGACCTTAAGTCGCATCGAACCCGCCACAGCGGCCCCGCCCTATCAGCAGAAATCCCGCCCTAGCGACTTGCACAGAACCAGTGAGGTATTTTAATATTTCCAAGATCCACTTTCACAACACACCTTCATCTCATGACACTCAGAAAATACTCGTTCACGCTAAGATCAATTTTGGGAGTTCTACTCTCCCGAATTCAATTCGATAAAGTCATACTGGTTCCTTAACGTCTTAGCTATCTATTCATCAAAATCATAATTAAATCACCCAGTTGTTACCAGATTTCCCTAGACTTTACTGACTCCGATTTCGTTAGAATCTGGACTAGGTTAGGAAGTTCCAAGTTACTACCAAAAGTTTTCTGACCCCAATTCTTTCTCCATTGTCTTTTTCCTAACGACGGAATCAGGTCGTTACATGTAATAACAATAGTGGTGGTTTCAGACAAAGATACTCAGGTGATTGCAGGAATTCTGGAAGATCTCATCTCTACTGTGAGTATTGTCACTTCAAAGGCCATACTAAGGATCAATGTTACAAACTCCATGGCTACTCTATGAGGAAAAGAGGTGCATCTCATTCCAATGGTGCTACTATTGGCGGAATTAACTCTACTGAGGCTGGAGTCTATGACTCTTCTGTAAATTCTAACACTATATCTCTTACTTCACTATCTACCATTCCTCCAGCAAGTACACAGGGCGCCTGTCATTGATTACACTTGAGCAATAACTTAGATTCTTCAAATGCTGAGCAAGGGAAAGGAAGTGGAAACCTTGACAAATGTTGCAATAACTAGTACCTAAGGTACCATTACTGCACTCATGTCTGATGTGATGAACCATAACTTGATTGTTGACACATGTACTCCAAACCATATGGTTCATAATCTCAGTCTATTGAATCAACATCAAGATCTTAGTGATCAAGGTCATTTAAAAGTAAATTTGCCCACAGGAGTCAAGTCTCTATCAGTCATATTGGTGACTCTCTAGGGGATAAAATAGTAAATGATGTTCAATTTATCCTTGAATTCAAGTACAACCTTCTTCTGTTTCACAATTAACAGAGCAATTGAGATGTGTTGTGTTATTTTTTCCTAACTTATGTATCTTTCAGGATCTCTTTAGTGGGAATGTCCTGGGTAGTTGTAAATAAAATCTAGGTTTATATATGCTACAGACAACTCTCAATCTCCAACAAAGAGTACCAGTTGCTAGAAACTCCCTGGCATTCCTAGTTCTATCAATTTTACTCCTTCGGTTTCCACTACCCGTCACTCTTGTTCTGTAACTAGTTTTTAGCATATGAGATTTATATATGCTCCTCTTAAGACTCTAAGTAAGATAGAATGTCTACCTATTGTACAATATATGACTCATAAATTTATTGTTTGTCCCATTTCTAAACAGACCAGATTGCCATTTCCATCTAACTCTTCTACTTCTACTTCTATTTTTTCTATTGTTCATGGTGATGTGTGGGGACCCTATAGGGTTCCTAATCATGATAATAAAAGATACTTAATTTCTCACTTTAGTAGATGATATGTCCAATTACACCTGGATCTTCTTAATGCACACCAAGTCTGACACTCTTGTTGTCTTGAAAAATTTCTAAACATGGTACAAACTCGGTTTGAAAAAAATGTGAGGTATCTTAGAAAACGGAACTGAGTTCTTTAACTCTCATGTCCATGAGTTATTAACAAATCATGGAATTCTATGGGGGTAGCCAAATATTGTGAACGCCAATTTAACAAATTGTTTGTAAAGAGAAAATAACATTTAGAATTTTTTTTTAAAAAAGTTTAATTATCAAAAGAATAGTTTGTGTGACTTTTTTTAAATTTATTTTAAATTATTCATATACGGATATAATGAAAATCAACACCCATGTGCTTAGAGAAATAATAAATATTGTCGTTGCTCATTTCATAATGGTTCTCCAATATGCTTTGGAGTCACTAAAAAGAGGGTTTGAAATAATAAAAAAAAAAACTTAAGAGGAAGGGGCTGAAGGTTGGGGGTATAGTTTGTTAAATTTGTGCAGGAGATTAAAGTGCTTATTTTAATCAAACTAAAATGATCAAATCTGCTCAAGAGTACAACTAGTGACATATTTATGATTTTAATTTGATAAGTTCGATTAATCTTTAATGTTTTTAGTACTGAACTTATCAGACTTTTAAGGTTCTGAGTTAAAATTTAATTGTTGTTGAAATTTGTCATTTCTTACATAAAAAATTATACTCCCAATAAAAAATATTGAGTTTGGTGCTACAGCGCAAATAATATTTTACTGAATTTTGCAAGGTGCATGGAACCAAAAATGGAAAAAAGTTTATACCATTAAATATAATGTCATAATTGATGATAACTTTTTAATTTGTAATCGATCTGGTTTGGTGGTAAAATTAGTTAGAATGTCTTTACCATGTTGGTTTATTTAATTTCTCATAAAATATTATAGCAAATTCAACAAAACAAAATAGGATAAACATGATAACAATTAAATTTGGAAATAAGTATTGAAATAGAACTAGAATATCAAGATATATAATTTTAAGCAATTCATAAGTAAAGTTGCTCCTTCAAACGAGAGTAAGAGGCTATAACTATTTTATTTTTAATTTAATACTAACATGATAGCATTGGAATCACGGCAACTTTACTCTTCATCAATCATTATTTCTGTATATTCGATAGAATTTAGCAACTCTTCGCTCTGCAAAAAAAAAAAAAAAAACAAACAAAGAAAACACGTTTATCATATATAGGATATACGTTATACATATTGTTAACTTTAATAAATATGATGAGATGAAAACTAACCTCTTCAACCAGTTGGTCAACCTCCTTAAATAGTTTTTCTTCATCAAAAGTTAAGCAAGTAGATATACTCCTTCTTTCAATCAACAATGTGTATTTCATACAAAGCAATGCATGTTGTAGCATAAGTGTCTTCTTTTCTATTTCCTTCAATTCTCTAAAAAAAATAGTAAGCAACATAAGAAAAATTCATGAAGAATGATAAATAAATAAAATTTGACATAGAAATAGTTTAACCATTCATAAAAAATATGTGTTTTGTAATCGTGAAAATAAGATAAATCATATTTTATAATATATACATAAAAATAACTTTTAATGCACAATTGATGGATGTTATTAGTTAAGAGCATGAAGGGAAGAGAAAACAAAAATAAACTCACTTGATAAGTGCCTTTTGTCTCTCAAATTCTCTAAAAATGGTAAGCAATATAAAAAAAATTCATGAACATATGAAATAAATAAGAGTAACTTATATACACTAATAATGTAAAAAAACAAACTCACTTGATGACAAGTTCCTGTTGTAAACTAAAACCCCTTCTTGAAGAAGCCATTGAAACAAAAGAGGAAAATAAGAATCAAGATGGTGTTATTATTCTTATTTTTCATATGACTTGGTTCTCATAAGAGGAGAAAGCCCTTTAAATAGATGAATTTCATAATGTTCTTACCAAAAGTAATAGTCAAAGTTGAAGAAAATGATAAGATATCAGTCAACTGTGAAATTAATAAATTAATGAATTTTGAAAATTTTGCATATCTCAAAAATATGGTAAAATAATGATTTTGTTGCTCAAACTAATTAAATCTAACCGAAAGAGCCGTTAATATATATATATATATATATATATATTTAAAAATAAATTTAAAATGTAACAGCTACTTTTCAAATAGGGGTGACCAAATATTGTGAGTGCCAAATTTGAGTTGTTTGTAAAGAGATAGTAGCATTTAGAGATTTTCTTAAAATAGTAATTCATGTAACTTTATTATATATACTATAAATTATCCATAATATCCTTTCTATTTCATATTAACTAAATTTTTGAGGCTTTATTCATTATTCAAAATAATTTATTTGTTCCAAACTCAAGAGGGATGTTTGAACTTTTTTCCATATTTGTCCTTTTATTTTTGAAGTTTTATGTTTTTTAGGAGATGAATTGCACTACTTACAAATTTATATTTATGATTTTACAAAAGACAATAATGAAAATTATGATATAAAGTATGTCCTTGAATGATTTTTTAAATATGTGTGCATTGACTCACAAATTTAGTTAATATGGAATAGAGAGAGTATTGTTTATTTGTCATCGTAATTATTACTTGTACTACTTTCTCTATTTCAATTTATGTGACACACTTTTCATTAGTTAGTTAAAAAAAGAATGACATATTTTCGTGTTTGACAAATATTTATTGACCCTACCAATATTAGTTGGCAAAACGTCCATAAATGTGTACTCTTCTATTTAAAGATATATTTATTTTAAGAGTAACTTTGAAACATTGAAAAATCTTTTCATATTTCATAAATCTCGTGCTAAATACATCACATAAATTAAGTAAAAGTAATTAATTTGCACGCGCGATTATTAAATAAATTAGCTTATAAATTTTATTATTTAGAGATAGCTTTCTATCAATAAATAATGTCCAATCTATGAATTCAAGCAATACCACTTCCTGCACGAAAATTTGAAATTTTGTCATTTCTGACATAAGAATTTATAATCCAAATAAAAAATATAGAGTTTTGGTGCTATTGCACAAATACTTGTATTTTACTGAGTTTTGCAAGGTGTGTAAGAAAGGAAAAAAATATTATACCATTAAATGTGAAAATTGGTGATAACTTTTTAATTCGTAATCCATTTGGTTTAAGTGTAAAATTAGTTAGAATATCTTTACCTATGTTGGTTTATTTAATTTCTCATGAAGTATTATAGTAGATTCAACAAAACAAAATAGGATAAACATGATAACAAATAAATTTGGAAATAAGTATTGGAAATAACACTAGAATATCAAAATAATTTCAGCCAATTCATAAGTAAAGCTGCTCCTCTAAAAGAGAGTAAGAGTCTATAACTATTTTATTTTTAATTTAACACTAAGATGGTAACATTGCAATCTCATTAAAAGCTTCTAGGGCAACTTTACTCTTCATCAATCATTATTTTTGTATATTCGATAGCATTTAGCAACTCTTCGTTCTGCAAAACAAACAAACAAAAAAACGTGTTTATCATATATAGTATATCCATTATACATATTGGTAACTTTAATATATATGATGAGATGAAAACTAACCTCTTCAACTTATTGGTCAACCTCCTTAGTTTTTCTTCATCAAAAGTTAAACAAGTAGATATACTCCTCCTTTCAATCAACATTGTGTATTTCATACAGAGCAATGCATGTTGTAGCATACGTGCCTTATTTTCTATTTCCTTCAATTTTCTAAAAAAAAATAGTAAGCAACATAAGAAAAAATCATGAAGAATGTAAAATAAATAAAATTTGACATAGAAATAGTTTAACCATCCATAAAAATTATGTGTTTTGTAATCGTTAAAATAAGACAAATTATATTCATAAAAATAACTTTTGATGCACAATTGATGGATGTTATTAGTTAAGAGCAGGATGTGGAGAGAAAATTAAAAAGAAACTCACTTGATTAGCGCCTCCTGTCTCTCGAATTCTCTAAAAATGGTAAGCAATATAAAAAAAAATCCATAAACATATGAAATAGATGGATACCATAATGTTCTTACCAAAAAGTAATAGTCAAAGTTCAAGAAAATAATAAGATATCAGTCAACTGTGATATTAATAAATTAATATTTTTTGAAAATCTTGCATTTCTCAAGAATATGGTATAAAAATAATTTTGTTGCTCAAATGACATCATGAGACTAATTAAATCTAACCAAAAGAGTCATTAATTAAGAATCTAGTCTTTTTATCATTCTAAATAAGTGAAGGTTGCCTCAGTCCGACGAAATCAATAAAAAACTTACACGTGCTCCTTTAGTCTACTTCCGTAAATAAATAAAAAATTAAGCCCATTTCTAACCCCCAAATTTTTTGTTTCGAAAAACAAAGAGAAAACAATTACGTTGCAAATTTCTCAGCAACTCAAAGCTCTCTTCTGTTGACACCTACTTGGTACCTCTATCTGCAGCTGCCACCTGTTGTTTATTTCTACGTCTGCATCTGCTAATATGCAGAGCCTCTTTCAATTTTCCTGGAAAACAGCAACTTCGTCGGTCTTCCAGGTTAACAAAGGTAATGCTCCCTCTCTTTGCTTCGTCCATTTTGCTCTCTTCCGTTCGAAAGTTTCCACTAGATTTGGACCTCTACTGATATGTATCTTTGTGTCTTTATTTCGTTGATTTATATTTGGCTCGATATTGTATTCAGCCTTAGTTATTACCTTTTGTTTATGTCTTATGTTTCTGCTCTGTTCGTTTTCCCGACTTTCGGTCAACTCTTTTGCGCTTTCTGTGTATTGCAGTTAACTTGGGGAATTATCCAAACACTCAACAACTTTACCCAATGTATTAACCACATATCTGCTTGTCCCTCGCATACGCCTACTATTTGCGCCTTTACTGCATATTTGTCTGTTAATACATGCTCTGCTCTTACTAGGCTGCCATTTAACCTTTTAGTTAATTAGAGTGGTCTCAAGAATACAATCTTTATTTGAATCTTCGTTTTTGCATAGTTATAACTAATAGTCTGCATACTGGCTACACCTTCTGTTGGATTTTGGAATTTACAGTTCTTCAGTTGGCGAAATAGAGAATAAACTTTTCACTGAGAAACGTAAGTTTCTGCATTTTCTTATCCTATAGTTTTTTACCTCTGGTACTGTTCTGTTGTGTTCGTCGGTGTGCATTGTATTATGTTATTTTGTGACCCTAATTGAACACTAAAATATTACCTTCAATAAAAGAACTTCGCTAAATATTTGCCCTCAGATGTCTGGCACTAAACAGAAAATGAATGCAATCCTACCTAAACAAACGGGTACTACCAAAAAGGAAGCGAAAAATCTTAGAAGTCGAATTTCTTACCAAAAAATACCAACTGAAAAAAGGATAGCTCTTCTGGCACTACGGCGGGCAGAATACTCTGCTCGAACGCATGCTCTTCCCCAAAATCTTTCTACTGTCCATTTTACAGAGACTGACTCTGGCCGTCAAAGTATACCTCCAACGCAACCTGCTATGTTCCTTCAAAATAAACCATCAGTTGTTACCTTGCCATTTCAATGCCAGAGTATCTACGAAATAGGTCAGTACCAATTAGAGTTAATCATACATAATAAATGGACATTTACCTTATATTAATTACATATAATATTACAGGGTCAACATCAAACACCTGCAATGACCATTCTACTCTGTACCAACCACAATCAACTACCAAGGTTTATTTGTATTTATTATATTATCCTTGACATCCTTTCTTTCATTTGTTTCCTTTTTAAATTTTCCTTCCATTCTGCAAAACATGAGCCGACAGGAGTAAAATGTTCTAATCTGAATACATTACCCTGTAGTCCCACTCTGTTAAAAAAAGTTCCAAACTGTAAATTTTGTGCAGCTAGAAGACTTCAATATGAATCTCCTGGCTTCTGCTGTAGTAATGGTTCTATAAAGTTAGTTTCTCATAAATTACCTCCCGCATTAAAAAGTCTTTACTTAGGAACTAATGAAGAATCCAATCATTTTCGTACTTATATCAGAACATATAATAACATGTTTGCCTTTACCTTACTTGGAGTCAAATATGATAAGGAGTTAGCAAAAAGAACTCGGGGTATATACACATTTAAAGTTCAGGGGCAAATGCATCATTTCATAAATAGTCTCCTTCCTGCAAATAATGAGGTAAGAAACTTACAAATCTACTTTTATGACAATGATGCCGACGTAATTAACAAAATGTTATTCTCCGAAACTCTTAACCGATCAGTTATTGCAAAGCTGGTTGAAATTCTAAAAATTAATCCATACTCTATATTTCTCAAATCCTTAACAAGCATTCCAAACTTACCTGATTTCTACATTGCACTTAAATGTGCTTCTACAATGGATCAACGAACATACAATTTACCCACTGTCTCTGAAGTTGCTGGTATATGGGTTGATGATGAATCAAATAATGCTATTTCTACTCCCCATATTCGAATACATACTCACTCCAATAATAGCCAGCTGGTACACTATTACTACGATTGTTATGATTCGTTACAATATCCTCTGTTATTTCCCTACGGAGAAAATGGATGGCACTGTGGTATTCAAAAAATAATACAACAACCCAGCTTCTCAAGAAAGCGTTCTACCTCTAATAATGACGGCCTTCCTGCTGTATCTAACTGTTGCTCAATTGATGGTTTTCTTAATGTTGAAGAACAACTTTTACGCAAACAAAGACAAAAGAAAAACACGGTCTCATGCCGTGAGTATTATTGTTATAAACTTCAAATTAGAGATACTGAAGAAAATACTGCTTCACATTCTGGTAGATTATTTCATCAATATTCTGTAGATGAATTTATAAAAGTTGAGACACAACGATTGGACTTTCTGATATTCAATCAAGATTTATTTAGATATGAAGTATTATCCGGATTGGTAGATCTTCTACGACAAGGAGAAAGAGACACCTCAAATATTGGAATAAAAACCTTCCTTCCTGCTAGCTTCACTGGAGGTCCACGAGATATGCGCCGTCGATACATGGTTGCTATTGCATTAGTACAACAATTCGGAAAACCTGATATTTTCCTAACTATGACATGTAATCCTTCATGGCCAGAAATACATGATTTCTTATTACCAACTGATGAGGTCCAAAATCGACCTGATTTAATAACTCGAGTCTTCAAGGCAAAAGTCGAAGAACTAAAGTCGGATATTACCAAGAAAAAAATCTTTGGTAAAATCGCTGCTTTTATGTACACTATAGAATTTCAAAAGCGTGGTTTACCCCATGCGCATTTCCTTATCATACTTGCTGAGAACTATAAACTATTAACTCCTGAGGCTTATGATCAGCTGGTTTGTGCTGAAATACCTAATCCTGCTACAAATACATATTTACACTCTTTAGTTATTAAGCATATGATGCATGGTCCATGCGGAATTTTAAATTCTAATAGCCCATGCATGAAAAATTTGGGACATTGTAAGTTTAAATACCCTCACAGTTACGCCAATGAAACATCTAAGGGTAAAAATTCCTACCCGATTTACAGAAGACGAGATACTGGTAAGTATTTTAAAATTAGAAATCAATATCTAGATAATTCATGGGTTGTTCCCTACAACCCATACCTCTTGGCCAAATTTAACTGTCACATCAATGTTGAAATTTGTTCAGACGTTAAAGCTGTCAAATATATTTACAAATACATTTGCAAAGGACATGACAAAATTGCTTTTCATATACATAATGATTCTAATATAGAAATAGATGAAATAAAAGATTATCGATCTGCTAGATGGGTTTCACCTCCAGAAGCTATGTGGCGTCTATTTGGTTTCTCTATTAGTGAAATGACTCCTGCGGTATATCATCTTCAGCTTCATCTTGATGGACAACAATTTGTCTCATTCAGGACAAGCTCAAATTTGAATTCGGTGTTGAATAATCCTGCAATCAAAAGAACAATGTTAACAGAATTCTTTGCAATGAACAAAACAAATAAAATTGCAAATGAACTTAACTTGTTATACAGAGATTTTCCGGAGCACTTTGTTTGGTCTACAAGTAATAAAATGTGGACACGAAGAAAACAAGGCAATACCGTTGGTCGTGTCGTCACCTGTCACCCAACAGAAGGTGAAAGATACTATCTTCGACTATTGCTGATGAACATAAGAGGACCAAAATCTTATGAAGATCTTAGAACTGTTAATGGAAGATATTACACCACATTTAGAGAGGCAGCCGAATAAAATGGCTTGCTTGCCTCTGACAATAACTTTATCGAGTGTATGTCAGAAGCTGCTAATTATCAAATGCCATATAGCCTTAGACATTTATATGCAACACTTTTAGCCTTCTGTAACCCTGCTAATCCAAAAGAATTATGGCAAAAATTTCAACGTCCTATGTCGGAAGATTTTCAAAATATACCAAACATACAGACACATGATATTTGTTGTTCAGTCTTAAATCACATCAATGATATCCTACATTCAATGGGCCATAATATAAATGAGTTCAACCTCATATCAAAGACTATCTCTTCAACTACATCTTCAAGTATAGTGCAACAAACTAGAGACATCCATCTAGAGCGAAACATCATTGTAACTAATGAAGATCTATTGTTACATACCCATCTAAACAAAGAACAGCAAAAAGCATACAATGTTATACTTCATAGAATTTCCCTAAATAAATCAGGGGCTTTCTTTATTGATGGTCCCGGAGGAACCGGCAAAACCTACTTATACCGTGCCTTATTAGCTACTGTACGATCTAAGGGATTTATAGCATTAGCTACTGCAACTTCTGGTGTTGCAGCTTCTGTACTTCCTGGAGGACGAACTGCTCATTCCCGTTTTAAACTTCCTATAGACACACGTGAAAATTGCACATGTAACATTAGTAAACAGAGTTCACTTACTTCCTTAATTCGAGATGCAAAACTAATAATATGGGACGAAGTGTCAATGGCCAAAAAGAAACTTATTGAAACTTTTGACTCATTTCTAAAAGATATTATGAACACAGACACACTCTTTGGTGGAAAAGTTGTTGTTTTTGGTGGCGACTTTAGACAAACTTTGCCGGTTATACAAAATGGCAAAAAAGAAGACTTTATTAATGAAAGCTTATTAAATTCTACCATTTGGGATCACCTTGAAAAGTATCAACTGGTGCAAAACATGCGCACCAAAACAGATCCGACCTTCTGTGAGTATTTACTAAAGATTGGAAATGGCAAAGAAAGTGTAAATGCCCTGGGTAAAATTGAAATTCCGCCATCTTTTCTTATTCCATATGTAAATGAGAAAGAATCATTAGACATTTTATTTAAATTTATTCATCCAAACTTAAATATGCTCACTGAAGACGTCTCTTCTATAACATCCCGTGTTATTTTAACGACTAAAAATGATTTTGTAGCTGAAATTAATGAGATGTTCATTCATAAATTCCCTGGAAATACTATGACATTTGTTGGAATTGACGAAACCATAGAACCAAAAGATCAAAGCCAATATGAAGATTTCTTGCATACTTTAAATCCCTCTGGTCTGCCACCATATAGGTTAACTCTGAAGCAAAATTTTCCTGTTATCCTCTTACGCAATTTAAATCCTTCCGAAGGTTTATGCAATGGAACACGACTAATTTGCCTTAACTTTAAAACTCACGTTATTAGTGCTAAAATTGTAAGCGGTGATTTCAAGGGCAAACATGTTTTTATTCCTCGGATACCATTACTATCTTCACAAGATGAAAAATTACCTATTCCATTTAAAAGAACTCAATTTCCAATTCGATTATGTTTTGCCATGACTATAAATAAAGCTCAAGGTCAAACACTAGATTTTGTGGGAATTTATTTACGCGAACCCATTTTTTCACATGGTCAGCTCTATGTTGCTTTATCACGCGCAAAAAGTTCTGATCATGTAAAAATACTAATTCGACCTACTATACCAGACAGTTCTGATGATCATTCTACTTGCAATATAGTGTATAATGAAATTATTAAAAAGGCATTCTTTTAAGTTCATGAATTATCTATGTAACATATAAGAATGTAATATCATCTGAGTTATTACTTCTATTCTTCTTCTTTCCATCCAATTTTTCTTCACCTCTACTACTGAGTTATAATATGTACTAAGCTTTCCTTTTTCCCTTCTCATCAGAAGATGGAACAAAATATTCATATATCTGAATTAACTCCACAAAGCTCAGCTTGGATCTGTAAAATACAAATTATAGATATATGTGGCCCAACAGAAAGCAAGGAAAAAAGGGTAAAATATCTAAATATGATCCTTCAAGATAAATAGGTACTACATTAGTCTTTATCACTATGTCCTTTTTACTACCTCTGGCTTTACATTTTACATCACTGTTTTTAATGTATGAATTAACATGTGTATTGTGTTATGCTGTTTCAAATATTATTCTCACATATCAGCAAATCAATCCTCAATATTTACATATTCTAATAGTGTAGGTAACTTTTTCACTGTCATCTTCCTCTTTTCCCTCTACGTCTTCAATGTTGAAGATTTCCTGCTGTCTTTGGTTGTAAATTTTAGTAAACTGAAAACTCAAGTAAAAACAACTGTTTAGAAAAGAACGACGACTTATACCTCAACTTCAAACTGTGAAAATCAAAGGAATTCTTATTTCTGTGACCAATCAGAGAAATACATTCTCCTGCTTCTGTTGTCAATGCTTTATCTCCTGCTGGTTTAATCATGCATTCTTGGTATATTTTATACTATCTTTGATTGTAAATTTTTGCCTCCGACTATTATTATAACTAAAACAACGATACAGTGTAAGACAATGATTCCCTCTTCCACCTCTCCATTTTACACTAAAGCTACTAATGTGCTCTTAAACATCAACTGAGACTAAAAAGACCAATGTCACTCTTCAATCTTAGGTAAACTCAGAAGTATCTAAAACTAAAAACCAAAATACCCTGATGATTAGGACTTCTCTTTCAATCCAAAGTATTACTATTTACATTCGAAAATCTTTGTTTTCGCCTCTACATTTTTGGCTTACCTCATCTGAATTCCCAGGTTGTGACAACCCCAACTGCTATTTGCCAAAAGTTTGAATACTTTAAAAGTGCAATACCTCATTTAGCTAAATGAGAATGGACCTGCTACATCATTTCCCATTACCTTTTTCCCAACCATTCTACACATCATGTTATTCACATTATCACAAAACATGAACTATTACACAGCGTAATAAATACTTACAACTGTTCATATAAATTGTCTGCATTTGTGTCAACTCTGTTTGTAAGCGTAGCTAAATTTCCTGTTCAACCACAGGAAGATCAAATAAAGGGCATCGTTTACGCTGATGACATTCCCTGTTATCAAGATCGAATCAAGCTCTACCACACCTACTACATTGCATGAACACGCGTGCAACCGTCAAGTTCCAAATATGAAAAACCACTGCATGCTTTTGAATTGGTTTTTGACAAGAAAAGCGTACTGGTCGAAGTTGAGGAAAATGATGTGGATGCATTACCACTTCCGACAAAACTTACTCTAACATCTTTTACAGATATTAGACAGCAGGTCCTTCAGGCAACGACTGATCTAAACAAGAAAGAGTTTGGTATGTCTGCTTCACCCTTTAATAAAAATTGCGAACTTACTACTTCAAATGTACATATGCTCATTTTAAATGTCGTCCTCAACAGATATACTAGCAATTGTTGTCAATTGTTTTCCCCCCAGATATCTTATGAGTATGAACAAATGGTTGCAAGAACTTATTGTTATGGATATATTGTAAGTATATTTGCTTTACCTAAAAGGAAATTGCTTGTTTCTTTTAGTAAAGTTTTAAACTATAAATATTCACATAAATTTTTCGCACTCTACAGTAAGCACACTTTCACCTTCACTATATGGGATCAAACCATTATGGATAACGAAGGCAACAAACTGTTGCAGCAGCTCCATGAATATCCTATAATACTCGCACGTCGTATCGGAGGATCAAGATACAACGGTAGGTTGCCAAAAAATAATAGCTTAAGTTTAACCTACTGACTTACCAATATTATACACTTTAATATTGTTCGTTTCACCTACATTAGTCTTCTATTTGTAGAAAATATCTTCTATTCGTAGAAAAATTCTACATTTATATTGGATAACTGGTGTAACACACTCAGGTGAGTTTACATACACATGTGTGCACAATTGAATGTATACTAGGAGAAATCTGCCATTTTTTCATTTCAGTTTTATTTGTCCGCTGTCATAATGATATATATATATATATATATATATATATAACATCCTATTTGTTTATGATGCTGGTTTTACCTAACATTTCACTAATGAATGATTAGCCTTACCATACTAGCTTTAAATGATCTCGATTGGCATACTGTAAATTATCTCTGACTTCAGACTTACTACTACCTAATTTAACTCACACATGGGTATCATTGACGACCAAATTCAACACAACAATTCTAATTGATCCCCCTTATGCACAGAGCCAGCAACTACGAGCATGGTATTACTGTACTCCTTCATATATTCTCACTGTGTTATTCTACAAAGATAAATTAGACACTGCTAACAATTAACCTTCTTGGGAATTCTCTGCAGGATCACAGAGAACAAATCAACACTTACTTCATTTACTTTGAGAAGCACATCCAAATCTGGATCTCTCATCTCCATTCCAGTAGATGAAGAAGTCATCCTAATTGCAAACGCCGAATCCCAAGAAGATGTTAGTAAAAAATTGATCATTATTTACTCTTACGACTCACTACAAACACATGCATTCACTCTTTTCCTAACACAGGGACAAACATTTTCAATCGAAGCAAAGATATCCTTCCCAGCTGACCAAAGAAATACTATGTTTTAGTATGTTCTAATTGTGGACAGGACGTCCGTTATCCGATCATCATGCAAATTCACTGTATGAATTGTGGTCAACACAGAATGCTCATCCCTAGGTAATATATTACTACTCCAACGATATCAAATTCTTCTACTTCTTAATTCTTGATGATGAATAATAGTATTTTCAACATACAATCACAGGTGTCGATTTAATGTAAATCTGGAAGATGACTCCGGTACAACAACAGGGATGATTATGAACAAAGAAGGAGAGAAATTACTATCCCTGACTGCAGAACAGATTTACGAAAGAACTTCTACTAAGGTATGAGTTCTAGCTAAATAATATATGTATGATTCTTACATTAATAAACTTATCAAAATAATTTCATAAATATTCATTTCACTCTCACAGAGCAATTGTCCACCTATGAAAGATCTCCATACAGGCTTTATCAACAAAATCTTTTCTATTCGGGCAAAAAAGGCGTTTGCACGTGCTCCAAACACAGCTGCTACAAAACTATATATACAGTCGTGCATGGAAAAGGAATACACCACATATCCTCCTATAGCACCAAACAAAACCAATATCGAGGAAGCAAGCAAAAGAAAGCAACAAGTTGAACCCGAACAACTGAGTGAACATGCAAAATCATCACCATTGAGAATGAAGCAGAAGCTGGAGCCACCAACTCCAGAAAAGCCAAACAAATGGTGATTACCACTCCTAATTCTATGTTCAACTACTATTTCTCCTAATTCTATGTTCAACTACTATTTCTATCACATACTAACCAAACATTTTTTTTCAAAACAACTTTTACAGTTAATCCAAGCTTTTTGCCAGGTACTTTTGACCTCCGTACAGAAAAGGCAAGTCCAATTCCATTTGTTTATGCTATAATCTCAAATACAAATATTTAATGTGATATTCCTGCCTTACAGGAAATACAAAGCTTGCTGACTTTTGCAGATCTGACCAAATCAATCAGTTGCCCCACCACTTTGTACAGTTTCTGCTTTACCACAAAGGCCAGTCAACTCTTTTTGCCAGAACTCCATTCAGAATCCAACTTCGACAGCCTTACCCGCAACTGCAGCACTAACATCCGTTTTTCCTCTTTATTAGCAAGCTTACTGTATAACCTTACACAAAAGTAATGTAACATATTTAAAACATCACCACGTCGTCTTTATTTTCACGCCAATAGAAAATTCGCCGGTGCAACCCCAACAAAAAATTTGCCCGTGCCTTGCACGGGCACCAACCCCCTAGTATATATATATAGAGAGAGAAATAAATTTAAAATGTAAGAACTACTTTCCAAACGGGGTGACCAAATATTGTGAGTGCCAAATTTGAGTTGTTTGTAAAGGGATAGTAGCATTTAGAGGTTTTCTCAAAAGAACAATTTATGTAACTTTATTATATTTTTTATAAATTATCCATGTTACTCCCTCTATTCCATATTAATTGAATTTTTGAGGCTTTTTTATTGTTCAGAATAATTGAATTGTTCAAAGATCAAGAGGGATGTTTGAATTTTTTTGCATATTTGTCCTTTCATTTATTGAAGTTTTATATTTTCTAGGGGGATAATGCATAAGTACCCCCCTAGACTATGACCGAAATACCAGAGACACACCTAAACTTAACTAGGGTCCTATTACCCCCTAAACTAATTTAAAATGGAATAAATACACCACAAAAGCTGACATGGCATAGAGAGTGTGCACACTCTCTTGAAGGCAAGTGATGAATGCACAAATTGGACACA